>MU405371.1:53383-82698 GCA_022836615.1 Annulohypoxylon bovei var. microspora
TTTATATTTTTTTTGTTGGGTGGTTTTTTTTTTTTCTTTTCCTTTCCTCGGGTGGGTTATTTTATTTTTTTCCTCCCCAACAAACCCAAACACCCCCCCCCCCCCCCCCCCCCCCTTTTTTTTTTTAAACTTGCAGTTGGAATAGTGTAGACTATTACGTAGGCTAACTAATATCCGCAGTAGCACACAAGAGTCCTAGGTGAGCATATACTTTTCCTGTATAGGTAGGTAACTCAACTTTCCCCTTCCCCCCGTCTTTCCTTGGTTGTGTTCCATACTAAATTGTCCGAGATCGTGGTCAATTTCCCCGCCGGGTGTCACCGTAGGTGATACATAAACACGCCTCTTACCCGTGTGGAGGAGACGTTCTCCATAGAATCCTCTCGTGCTTCCGCCTGCCCTACGTCTTGGATCCGTAAAATCAAGGCCGTAACGCCCATTGCAGCGTACGAGAGCGAGGATGTCTTACGCCTCGGAAGTATAGATGAATCAATCTCGGGGAGGACGGCAAGGTTTGGATTTTTCCATATTCGACTTTCAAAGCGCTAGGCTACGGCTACTGCGACTTTTGTAGACGGGATTCATGTTTAATTCTGATTGTCGAGTCGTTTGAATTTTCTAAGATATGGCCGTAGATATTTGTGTCGATACCTAAGGTATTGAATCTATATAAACTTACTCACGTATATCTTACCGCCTTTTGACCCTTACTGTCGCATAACCTCAAGTTACCTAAGTAAGCCCTGTGGTATACGCAGCAATGCTTGATAACTGGTTAAAGATGAAGAGAGGCAAGGCGCACAGGATATCCCCTCGTCGCTCTGCTAGCCATAGCTTAAGTCACTAACCCGTCAAAATCCGAATAGCCGGGGTCGAGCGTGCAAGTTCATTTCATATGATGTCACTCGTCTGAATAACCTATTAGATAGTTAGTGTAAACAATAAATTTGCATAGTTTGACGAGAGTCGTACTTAAACTGGATATTCCCAGATATAAATGTCGTTCAAATATGTCTTAAGAACCTATGCTATGTAAGGCCGATCGGTTTCTTCAAGGAGTAGTCCAGGTCAGGGGATCAACTAGACAGACACTACCTAGACTGCTAGAGTCAGCCGCAATGCCGCACTGGATCCGCACAGGCATTGGCCCGAAATTCCCATACATTGGGTGTACAGTATTATGGGAAGATCAAAACAAAGTTTAGTGAAGATCATCAACCATCAGCTTCGCAATGTCCACTATCAGCGACCAGCTTCTCTTCAGGGGTTGCGCTAAAATTAGGTGTATGTCATGGGCAAGGCTAAATCTGGCATAGCGTTCGGTAGTTGCTCATGAGTAAAATTAGACGACTATCTAGGACAACTTCGCGTTGTAGATTTGAACCTCGTAGTGATACATAACTAGGCATGTATTAGATCAGATGAGGTTCAGACGGATAAGCACTTGAATTTTGCGCCCGTGTCTGAATTGGCGTAAAACATCATCACGCCTATAAGTTTGTACAATAGCACAAAGGCCAAGTTGACGCTCACAGCGCTCGTTGACGTTACGGTAGACCAATATCTGAAGGGGTGAATGTAATTGGACAACCTGTAGCTGGCATCGCACGAGCCATGCAATTCAGTTCAGTGAAGCTTTACGTATTGTACCAAGATTACAGGGAAAATAAAGAGATGAGCAAGGCTTTACCTATCACATTGACTTGATACTCAACACTGTCGTACTTCTTCTACCTGCGGGCGTTCTAGAGGCCAGAGACCCGCTATTTCCGTGTCGAGCCATGTCCAAAACCGATACTTCCCTGGTATCAGATGTTGGTAATAATGTATGGCAATGCATAATCCCTACAATCCACCAGTCTGCCGCATATCTAATAAGTCTTTTCTGAGTCAAGCGGTCGACTTAAGGCTCCACGACAGGCGGGTATTGGATAGCCCGCTCCTCTATCCCTCTCCTCTCTATATTCTGTCCTACCGAGTGGCATTTACGAATGTGGGATTATATGGTTTGACCCCGCCAGTTACACTGCTCTGACAGCCGCACGAATTTCAGCCATATTCCTTACCGCAACACTGCGTGTGCGTCTAGGTAGTAAGGGGGGACAAGAAAGGAAGCCTTGTGTAGACGCATTCGGTCTACAACATCATGGTCCTTTCCCATCGTGTTTTTATATAATACGGATGGGCGCCGGTTCATCAATTCCGAATTGACTAGCTAAGATCGGTCCATTTATTTGATCCATAGATCGGCTTTCCGTTTCAAGTCAGCCCAGCTCTCACAGAATCTCTCCTTGGTTTTAAGCTTAGGTCCTTAGCACCCACTCCGTCCTAGCTGGTTTGCTCGACATGCAAGCTGTTGGGAAATGATGTTTCTCTATACGCTTGCAGCCACCGCGCTGTCATTCACTCTCATATCCGCGTCGGTGATTCGAAGGAACGAAGCTGCGGTATTCAGTCAACAATTTGCCGATCCGTCGGTCATTGAAGAAGAAGACGGCACGTGGTACGCTTTCGGGACGGCAGGCAACGGCAAGCATGTGCAAATTGCCATAGGAGACTGTCTCTACGGAGACTGGAGTCTCCTAAACGACACCGACGCGCTTCTCAGACCTGCCGCCTGGACCACCGGACGCAATACCTGGGCGCCCGACGTACGCCGACTGGCGGACGGGTCCTACGTAATGTATTATAGCGGTGAGGTGGCCGAAGATGCTGCTCACCACTGCATCGGCACAGCCGTTTCGAGCACGGTCTATGGGCCATACGTACCCGACGACGAGCCTTTCGCCTGCGACCTCGCCATCGGCGGTTCTATCGACCCCTCGGGATTTGAGGATGCCGACGGTAGACGATATGTCCTATACAAGATCGACGGGAACAGTGTCGGACACGGCGGCAGCTGCGGCAATACCGTAGAGCCGATCGTCCCCACGCCAATTATGCTCCAAGAGGTAGCACAGGATGGCGTGACGAAGATTGGCGACGCGATGCAAATCTTTGACCGCAGCGACGAAGATGGCCCTTTGGTAGAGGCGCCAAGTGTGGTACGCACACCTGATGGAATGTACATCCTGTTCTTCAGCAGCGGGTGCTATCTGGAACCGACCTACAACGTCAACTACGCGACGTCGACTAGCCTGGCAGGCCCATACCAACGAGCCGACGACCCGATGATCAGAACAGGGGAGTACAACTTGCAAGCACCCGGCGGCGCCACCGCGGTGAACGTCAGGAACCAAGTCGGAATAGCTTATCATGCAAACTGCCCAGCAGGACGGTGTTTGCACACATCGCCAACCGTCATTAACGGCCGGGAGGTGAGAGTGGTAATATAGGGCACCGTCAGACGTCACGGCGCGTATTCGCGGAGGGTGAGGAAAGCTTGTATTGGACCTAAATGGTTCGACGAATTCCGAGAAGAGATACAGGGGCAAGTGTGAACAACGTACGCTTAGAAAACTGGGAGGCGAGGAGTTGGGAGATGGCTCAGTCGACACTTGTCGCTCTAGAGGTGTTCATAAGAATTGGGGATAGATTTCGATACTTCATTTTTAATGCCTTTAGATCTTTAGATTTGGGAATGACAGCGAACGATACCAGAGCGCATATAGGTATGCTTAGAAGTACAGATATCTTGATAATAATACGTTCTTTTTGATTACACTGGTGACCGGTTTTGAGTAAGCTGATATTGTTCGTTCTAAAAACTTGAAAGCTTGAAGAAGTTTAACATTGATGTGAATGGATCCACTCAAGATAATGGGAATTGTGGCTAGCCTGACTGCCTGAGACCCGGATGCCTGAGAGGGCGCTCGCTGGTGGATATGGAGCCAAGCCTAATGAGGAATAGCCGCTGTGGCTAATAGCATTCAAGTTTCTTACTAGTCTCCTAAAAATAAGCGCTCATCCAACCTGTTCTACATTTTTCTTCAACTCCAGGGCTGCAAGCTGCAGATGTTCTATCACAGTCACATTTCTACGCGTAGTAAATGTGACTATATGTTCCCACTCCGCTCCCGTAAGCCTACTCATCGTTCAATCTTGCTGTCTTCCGGTTGCTCCTTGGCCTTTTTCTTGAAGCGCGCCTGCGACGTCGAGATGTCGGGTACCTACCTACTTTGTCGCAACCTCTCTCCTGAAGAACTTTTCGTTTTTACCTACTAGGTACTTAGCGCATGTCCGGAATATTAGATGACGAATCGCAAATTCGCACATCGTTAGGCAACGCAAGATCGCCTATAATACCATGAGCCTCTAAATCGAAAGTCGCTCGGGATTAATTAGTTCTATAAACCATGAGCTTTCTTATGGAATCCATGGACCTCCAGCTGTTTCTTCGCGGGCTCACTGGGTCTGTCATCTGATGTAGCGGATTAACCGTCTATCAACCCTGTCACATACCTCTTCTTGGTTCTTGGTTTACATACCTTACCCTTACCGAGATATTACGAGGCTCTTTTCTTTTCTTCCCTAAGCAGGATCAAGCTAGATAAAGATTGTTTTGTTAGTCTCTAAATGGTCGTGATTCTTGCCGCCAGCGACCTCGTTACCGACCCACTAGCGGTGCTGGGTGAGATTACCGAACAAATCACGGCGCTTAGGAACAATGTCTAGGCCACGAATCCTTCCCATTGGCTCTTATTTTCTGGGGTAACCTTCTTCAGGTATTCATCTTTCGCTCTTCAATGTGACCTCTTGTTTGGCAACATGCGATCACTGTTTAAACATGTGTACATATACACTACATACATATGTGCAGTAGGTCGGAGAATTTCTATACTGCCAGGGGCAAGATAGACTGGTATTGATCCAATGCTACCTCTCGGCATGTGGCATTCTACATATGTCTTGCTTCTAGGCGCCGACTACAACCAAGCCGCCAGTAGCGTACAATTGATAGCGCGCGATGCATCGCCATCACTACCTCAGTTCCATAACCAAGATCCACCAAGACTGATCGGATCTAATATATTATTCGGTCTGTTCCGAGTCCCCCAATGTAGCCATCAACCCATCAAACCGTTGCGCTCTTTTTCTTAACTCGGAGTGTCTGGATATTTCGAAGCTCTCCCAAGAGCCTATTCAGAACTCTAACCAGCTGGCTGGCGGTAATTTCATAAAAATATTATTGTAATATCTCAAATCCCTAATAATTCACCTTTATCACTACCACTCTTTTAGTACCTATACGACAACTGTGTCGACATATCTCCAGGCGAGATGGCTTCTCTTCCGTCTATTATAATGCTTACGCTCCTTGCACACCATGTCGCTAGTTTACAAGTCACCCCGAATTCTCCCTGCGCTTCTTCTTGCATAGACTCTACCGGCCTCGATTTGTCCGATCCAAACTCGTCTACGACGAGTAATTCTGATATCACATGTTACGATTCCGAATATTCCAGCTCACCTGCGGGTCAAAAATACCAGAGGTGTATGAGGTGTCTCCAAGACAGCACCTTCGCCCAAGGGAGTGAGAGCGACCAGCTTTGGTTCTTATGTAAGCACGTCTCACACTCTTCCAGATCTCAATTCTGACATACAACGAAGATAACCTCAGATATACGTTTGATTATTGCATTTTGGGGTTTCCCAACGCCACGGAAGTAGCGTCGACCCCCTGCTCGACGTCCACCGCATGTGGTGGATTAGATGAGGCCTTCACGGACGACAATCTCGACCCGAAGACGCCCAACTACTCATACTGCAGTGCGGATGGTTCCGGCATGACCAGTGATGTAGTGTCCGAGTGCATGTCCTGCGTAGGCGCATTGGATGGCCAGAACTATTTGGCAAACTGTAAAACACCCCATCGTATTAGTTATATCTTAATTGCTAACGACGCCCGCAGTCCTCATCGCTCTCGACGCAGGTTGCAGTCAGCAGCCTCCGACAGGAACATTAATAGGACTGAATGACACTGTATTCTCCGAGGCCAGGATTAGTGCCGTTGATCCCGCCGTTGAAAAGTCTACTGGCGACAAAGGACCTGCACTGTCCACAACTCAGATTGCAGGAATTGCTGTCGGCACCGTCGTCGTCATCCTGGCAATAGCTGGCTTCCTATTCGTACATTTCCGTAAGCGCCACAACCGCCGCCTTCTACTCGGAGACGTCAGGGCCTCGACAGTAGGACAGAAGAAGAGTCGCCATCGTCCTGACTCGTCACTCTCATTCCGCTGTCAAACGCACTTAACACCGAGGTCACCATCATTTTTTCCAAACCCATCCAACGATACCATCGAAGAGGAGAAGCCTTACGCGAGCCCGTTCTCCGCTCTTGGTTCCCACCCCATTTCCCCGGGTTCGCCAAGAAAATCTGCCTGGCAAGCTCAGAACAGTGATCCGAGTCTCGATTCAGCCTCGCGGTCAGGAAATAAAGCATTGCCACTACACAACATCGCCACCGCCATCCCAACAATCCCGGGAAGCGTGCACTACTCTACCTCGCCAAAGGCTGCGTTCTTCTCGCCTACCGATGAGCCAGCCAGCACTACCAGCACCAAGAGCACGGCGCAACTTCTACCCCTGAGACAATACAACCCGGCCGAGTACGGAATTTCCTCGCCGCAAGTTGGCAACACTCCCGACGGCACATTCAGCAGTCCCACGTCCGGCTCAACCTCCAGCCCCCTACTAAGTCGAGCCTGGGAGCAAAGGGCCTCGACATGGGACTTGCCGCCCCGCAGCTCTAGCAAGCCGACAGGTATCGGAGCCTGGGAAAGAGTGGCCGCGGGAGTGGCGGCGAAGAATAGGAGGACCAGTAATACCGGGAGTCCCGTCGAGACTAAGCAGATTAATTTCAACTTCCCTCCCCCACCTGCCCGGCGATAATGCATACCTACAACATGTATAAATACCCCCATACCTAGCTAGAAACAAGCTCTCGAAACTTTTACTCTCGACTGCAGTAGATAACTGCCTTAGTGACCTATTTGCTATCAGATTCCAGGGTATACTACGCATGCAATGTTACCCTATTTCGTATAATTGCAGTCGTGGCATCTCTTACACTACTCTTTCTGTCAAAAAATGCCTAGTAGTTAAGTGTCTAGGTTACGGTCTATCGACCTAACTAGGTAAGTAGGTAAACATCTCGATACATACGCGATTTTAATATGTACCTCCTTCATTGAACACGAGCTGAAGTTCAGTCATCATCGTAACCAACTTTTGCACCTCGGCCTAATATACCAACTTATCGTTAAACACAATACCCCTGAGAATTGCTAAACTTAGCGCTTGACTTGACACCCACGTACGTAAACTTCCTTAATATTCCGGTCGTCGCCCGTCATTACGAACTTATTAAAAATAGTCCCCACAGAATCTTCATCTTCTAACATAGTCATGATCCCCGAGGCATTCGCATCGATAACCAGGGCGTCAAACTCCTTGTAGGGTTCAAAATTGCCGACCTTAGCATCCAAGCCACACACCTTGGCCCCTCCAAGCGTAGCCAGGTAGAAAAGCTCCCCGATGTCCAACCCCTTATCCATGCCCTGGCTCATCACCTCCCGCGCGTTCGACGCCACGAGCGCTTGCCTCATAGCATCTAGTATGCTGCTTGAGAACCCGCCGCCGCTATCGGTTCCGAGGCCGACTTTGATTCCGCGTCGTAGGAAATCCCGCACAGGTGCTGCCATGAAGCCCCCGCCAACCGTCATGTTCGAGACAGGGCAGTGCGCGACGCCGCAGTCGAGCTCCTGGAGACGGCTCATCTCGTACTCGGTCATATGGCAGCAGTGAGCGAGGATTGAGCGCTCGTTCAGTAAGCCGTAATGCTCATACAGGTCCGCCTCGCTTCCCTTGAACTGCGGGAATAGCTGCTGGGTAAACTTCATCTCCTGATCTGCCTCGTTGAAGTGCGTCTGGATTGGCAGGTCCAGGTTTGCCGCCGCGATCTTGCCTAGGCCGTCTAACAAGCCCGGATCGCAGGAGATGGCAAAGCGCGGCGTCAGCACGTGTTTCAGCAGCTCACTCTCCGGATCAATGCTCCGGATGTGTTTGATACACTTCTCTGTGTCCTTGAGGGATGCCTCGACGCTCGCGTCGCGGTAGTAGTCTGGGGCGTTCCGGTTCATGTTGCACTTGCCGACGAGCGCGCGCTGGCCCTTCTCTAGGCATATGTCCGCCAGGATGTTGGTGGCTTCCGCGTGTAGCGAGCCGTAGTACGATGCGGTCGTGATTCCCTGCTTTAGGAAGCCGTCCACGCAGCTAGAGTAGACGCGGCGCGCGTACTCCGGATCGCGGAACCGTGCCTCATTTGGAAATGTGACTTTATCAAGCCAATCCAAGATATGCATGCTCTGACCTAGCCCGCGCTGTGCCCATTGCGGCGCATGGTTGTGTGTGTCGACGAAACCCGGCATCAGGAATTGGCCGCGGGGTAGGTATCGCACACTTTCTAAAGATGCGGAGCGGATGTCCAGCGATGATAACAAGGAGGGTATTTCATCCTTTGGAACATTTTCAGTTAGGTTGATGATCTTACCATTAGCGTCGACGATAAGCAAGGCACTCTCAAATATGTTAAGTTCCGTTGGCCCTCGTGAGTGAATTATCGTACCGTGGAAGAGTTGGTAACCCATCTCGTGTGTTTTATCTATCAAGTTTCTAAAATGGCCTTTGGAGTGGACTCAGCATTGCTCCAAAGATCTTTATTTGGGACCGGAGTGTAATATCCTGGCTTAGGTAGGTAGGTAGGTAGGTAGGTAGGTAGGCGGATAGATAAGTCAAGATTGAATGTTCCGAACGCACTGTAGTGAAAGATAAACTTTGCCAGCTGTGTGTTGATTAACGTCAGGTGTGATCAGCTGTTCAGGGGTACTCTACATACTTTGAGACAGGGCATATTAGAGACCTAGTGACAATACATAAAATAGTTAGGTATGTACCCAGGTGCTGACGGTTGGTCGTGCATGTGTGTTCAATGAATGTTATTAGCAACCTAAAAATGACTGTATACCCGCTATCTACAAAGTACAATCTGAATGTACATTGAAGTGTCAAACGAACACTGCTACCACAGCAACCGACAGGCAGGACCGATGCACCTAGGTACCTACCAAAGACAACAAGGTTCAGAACACCAACAGAACCTAATTACTCGGTTCGATCTTCCAAATTTCTCACCTGATAATTTTACGTCTCTTGTTCTTTTACAACTTCGTGCGACATCAATCGCATTTTGAATGCTAGAATTCATCGACAGCTATGGATATGTTACTCGATGGACAAATGGACGACGAGGACACTGCTCTTGCAATCCACCTAATGCAAGAGGATGTCCAGGCAATCATGCTTGATAGTACGCGAAAGGGGAAGCAGATTGAGGGCTCAGAAACCGACGGGCAGCTTGCATTCAAGCTCTTTCTAGACGAACTGCAAACTGCAGAAACGACTTATAGTGATCGACAAATGACTAGAAGCATCCTCCATGCCATGCAGACTGATGGCCCTGCTATTCCCCAATGCCAAGATGAGGAAAACGTCGCCGAAGCTGATCGCAGCATATCGCCAGCTCTTAGCAACGGAGAGAATGCGCTGAGGACACCACAAGCGAACCCTGGATCTACGACTTACGACGAATATGTTGAGAAACTGTCATTCGAACTCAACACTGGAGCCGGTGGCAGCAGTGATCCTCATGACACTGGTGAGATACTGGATCAGCCGGAAAGTTCTTCGTGGGCTTCCTCGCGTCAGCTGAAGAACATGCGACACTGTGATGCTTGTAGAGACCGAAAGCATTTCGCAGACCTAGCTCGGGCCCCATGCCAACACGAATACTGTTCTCAGTGTCTCACTCACATATTTCAGAACGCTACGAATGACGAGTCTTTCTTTCCTCCACGGTGCTGCAAGCAACCAATTCCTCTGGGCACGAACCTGATATTCCTCGATGCTGCTGTGGTTGAAGAGTTCTGCCAGAAGGCCCTCGAATTTTCCACGCCTCGACGAACCTATTGTCACAACCACACGTGTGCCCGGTTCATTCCGTCGACAAATTATGCTAATGATATAGCTACGTGCGACCAATGTGGAAGTCAAACATGCATAACATGCAAGGGTGTCTCGCATAATGGCGAGTGTCCGAATGACGAGCAACTTCAACAAGTCGTGCAGCTAGCTCAAAATGAGCTCTGGCAACGTTGTCAAAATTGCTCGGCCATGGTTGAGCTGGACACAGGCTGCAATCACATGACGTAAGTTTAGAAAGCCCTCACCAACTGCAACGCAACCTGCTCACATTCCCTAGCTGTCGATGCAAGTATGAGTTTTGCTACGTCTGTGGATCTCGGTGGAAGACTTGCGATTGCCCTCACTGGGAAGAGAGTCGTCTATACGCGCGCGCTGCTCAGATAGACGCACGTAACCAGCCCCGCCCTCAACCAAACCCTGTCGTTGCCCAACAGCCGCAGCGGGCCCTCCCGGTCATGGCTATGGTAGAAGATGAGGAGGAGGAATTACGAATGGCCGAGGAGCGACTACGAATGATCGAAGAAGCTAGGGAACGACAATTTGCGGAAGAATTCCGTATACAAGAACAAGAACGCCAAGAACACCGGCAGCGACTTGAAAAGTTCATGGCAGACCTGCGAAATAATCACGAGTGCGATCACGAACGCTGGATGAATCAGAGAGGACCGCATGAGTGCGAGCAATGCGGTGATGTTATGCCTTTGTTTATCTACGAATGTCGGCAATGCCATATCATGGCTTGCCGTTCCTGCCGATACCATGTGCTCTGAGTGTAGGTGCAATATGCATCTTTCTCTTGCTCCCATGCGTATATTTGATCCCACAAAGTAGTGGCATCGGCATAGGTAGGTACCTACCTAGTTGGGTATCTACCACGTCCGAGGAACAAGGGTACTATTGCCCGGCAGAGAAGCTACGATCAGACATGGATAAGCTATGCGTAAATGGTCATGAACTGTACGCCATAGAGGGAATAATCGCTGTCACTGGCTGAGAGTACAATGGAATGGATGCCGGAGGCAGCAAGAACTATTTCACACAGCTACACCCGCAAACCAATTTGCCATTGCTAGGCAGAAAAACCAATTCACCCGTACCATAAAACGAAATAGTCCGAGTATTTGCTTCTCAGTGATATATTTGTCTTGCCCCCTTTTGCATGTGACCCCTGTGCCCCTGTCCATATGACCCCACGTAAAAGATTTCGAATTTGGGTACCAGTTGGAACAACATACCTAATTTAATTACATCCATCAGTGTAGGTAGAATATTCAGCTGCTTAGATTTGATAACACTTAAGAAGTACGCGATAAAAAGGGGCTCCCTCTTTTCTTCCACGAATGGGGGTCAAGATGCTTATTTTCTTCGCGTTGCGTCATGTCTGCACTAAACCAACCAACCGCCTTCTAAGTAAGACTTATCTATTTTCTACACGTCGGCACAAAGGTCGATCATATGGCTTCAACGTAGGATACTAAGAATTAGGATATATATGCAACTGATATATAGCTAGCGAGATCTCTTCCAGGTAATTACCGCGGTATCGCCTTTTTTAATAGCTCAAACTAACTAGGTTAGGTGGTCTACCATGTAGGGCACATTGCTCTTGTGTAAAATATTCACGTAGAATCTTCGATATCACTACCTAGGTAGGTAGTAATTGAGGTCCTCGTCATTTTGCATAGTTGATCAATTATCATAGGAGCCCTTGAGTCTTTGTTGGAACACTTTGTAGTTGGTTTTCCACACGTTATCCATCCCCGGTAGCGGATCCAACCCGGCCTTCATCAGGTCTTCATTAACCCAGTTCAAAACTTTATCGATATACGCGTCTTCCTCCCCGAACATGCTGTGGAACCTGTCCCCAGGCTGAAACCGAGCTTTCCGTTCCCTGTGCTCCTCTTTCATAATCGGTTTAGGGGGGAGCCGAGCTTGTCCTGTGAAGACTTTAGCCGCCACCTGAGCCTGGAAGTCAAATAGCGAAAATGTCGATACTAGATGAGAGACACCTATGAATGCTAGAGTTGGATCCGGGATGTAGAATATGTCCTTGTGTAAGTTGTGCGTGATGTAGCCATCAGACGTTATGAGAATCTTCTCGTCGGCGTTCTCCCAGGGAACTAAAGGCTGTTCCAGATCTCCGAGAAAGGGGTAGGACGTTATGTATCCCGTTGCGATAATAACGTGGTCGATGCCTTCAAGTATCTTCCCATCCTCAAGCACGACCTTTCCCGGTATCGCTTCATCAGGTTTCAGGGGTCGATAACTAGAATTCTCAGCATTCTCGCCAGCAGGGATGAACTCGGCAACCATCGCTACCCTGTCGACACCCTCAGGTAGACGTGACGTAAGTACATCATACTTGCTTTCGCGCCTGCTCTGAATTATCTTGGCCCCCAAAGGAGCAGTCTCCTTAGCGATATCCAAAGCCGAGACACCAGCACCAATTATGAGAATATTCTGGTTACTAAAAGGAATAGGGGTCCGATACTGCTTCGAATGCGTGACGCGATCTGGGAAGCGCCGCTTCCACGCGGACAGTCCTGGGACGTCTGGTACAAACGGGATATGGTAGTGCCCGCTCGCTACCAAGACAGCATCAAACTTCCAGGTTTTCTTCGTGAGCGTGTGACCAGACTTGGTCCTTGCGAACGTAGTTGTAACAACAGTCCATCTGTCATCGCCCTCTGGCTTTGATACACTTTCCACTCGCGTGTGGAAGGTGATTTTATCGTAGACGCTGTGAACGCGGGCAATATCGTTAATATATTGGTGAACCACCTTTTGGTCGACGAAGTCCTCACTGCCTTCTGGCCACTGCAGTAAGCTGCTTCGCATAATAGGGGTTGGAATATTGTTCTTCAACCCGGCATAGCTGCAGTTATGTCAATATCTCGTGCAAGAGTTTGAAGGCCGCTGTAATTTGCAATGTAAAATCAGGATGCTTAGGTAAGTGACTTGCAGGAGTCGAATTAGCTTTCTCTGGATTGCTTTAATACGTACCATGGATTCGGTGGACCGTGTATCAACGCGACTTCATCCGAACGTAATCCTTCTTGTCCAACCTCTGCCCAATTTGGAGCGGGAGGCCTGACGTTAGGAAATGGTGGGTCCCTATCTGGTTGAGGCTCGTAATCCCACACACCACCAACTACGCCGGTCCGCTCAAACACGGTAACGTCGAATCCGGCCCGGAGGAGGTGAGCGGCCGACACAACACCACTAATACCCGCGCCGATCACAGCCACATCCTTGATGTTTCCGAGAGCCGACCCGCTCTCAGCTTTGTCATCACTAGCCAGGGAACCCATTGTGATAATACGGGGAGAGATGAGAGAAACGGCTTGACGAGTAGCGGGTACAGCAAGATATGAATAGAAACGGAACCTAGGCGTGACTGTGGAGCTTTACAATGCCTATCAGCTCATTTACTCGTCGGGGACACGATCTCCTCATTTCGGATGCTTGGTGTTGATTAGAAATCGTAGCATCCCATCGCATTGGATCCGTAGATGAGGCGATATGCAGCCGCGATTACGTGCTTGTCAGACTCATGGTTGCGCGGGAAAAACACGTGGGAGAGAGCTAGGTATGATCTGGCGGAGATGGTGGGACAACAATTCTTGATATACACATGTCATAGTTATGTGGAGGAATTGCGCAATTTCAACTAATGTGTGATTATCTTCTAGTCCGCCCACTGATAGGTATGCGTACCTAGGTAGAAACAGGAATGTTCAGCTCGGGTTTCGGTGTCAATATTATCTCTAGCTCCTTTTTATTTCTTCTATAGGTAATCAAACCATAGCTTACCCAGGTAAACTACCTAGGTACCTAGGTAGGCACCTAATCTACAGTTTTACTAGTTCTTTGCCTAGAGTTACTCTATGCTAACTAATCGTGCTTTCCTAGCACGTTCCCGACGATGAAGGATCCGTATCGTGAGAGAGGTTACGATAAGGCCAGAGGCTACGAATACCATGGTAATAAATCCTTTGTGGTATCGTGGCCCTTCGACCTGCTGCCAGATGATCAGTGGTAGCCATGCTTGAACCACGTAAGCCATCTCATTCATGGTTCCCACCACTAAAGCTCTCTCCTCATTATCATCGCTGCAGATCTCATGAGCCCACGCAAATGTCAGCCCACTGATACCTCCTCCAATAGTACCTAAGATGTAACATGCCCACTTCCAGCCGACGGGAATATCCCAAACCGCGAGACTCGTGTTAGTGATGATGTTGACAGTCCCCGAAAACACCATCGCCGGCCATCTCTCTCCTCTAAACAAGGAATCAGACGTCCAAGCATATATGTACGTAAATATTACAGCGACGGCCGAGGCAATTGTCGGATAGGAGTTGATGGCGGCAACGCTGTACCCTTCTTGCTTTAGCCAGAGCGCGAAAGCCGGCTGGCCACCATAACCAACACCATTGTTGAAAAAAATGTACAACAGAGTCAGAGCGTAGATGTGCCACGAGGAGAATATCTTCTTAACCTTGGCCTTGGTGTACGGTCCCCGGTTGGCTCGACCTTCTAACTGCATGCGCTTCTTCGCTAGTAGTATCTCGTCCTCGTTCAACCACCACGCGCGAGTAATTTCGGGCACGTCCGGAAAGAAGAAAAAGCCGGCGATGGCGACCGGTAAGGATATCGTAGTGTTTATGATGAAAAGCCACTGCCATCCTTCAAATCCGTCCGTACCGTTAAGAGTATAGACCGCAGCCATCAAGTACCCGGAAAACATGGTTCCTATCGTTCCGCTGGCGTGGAAGATACAGCTCCTCTTGGCAAGTTCATCCTTTCGATCTACCATATGTTAGTATCTTAGTAAAAAACCAGAAACTTCGTCCTTCACGGCCCCGCCTATCGAAGAAGGAGATAAATGAAAACATACTACGCATACGTTAGCCTCGGGTTTCTTAGGTTAAGGGGTTGCAGTCTCTTTTCAGTGCTAGAGAGCTCAATTTTATCCGCACCACCAGTACGTGATAAAGGGACTAATCAATCGTGCAAGAGGGAAGACTTACCACCAAGATCCAATGACATACTGCATGCCAGGGTAAAAGGCGCTCTCTGCGAGCCCTATAAAAAACCGTAAAACGTAGATCTGTGTCGCCGTCTGGCACTTTGAGAGTAAAATCGTCAAGATCGACCATACTACTTCGCAAGCCGGTATCCAAATGGAAGGTCGAACTTTAGTGAGCAAGATATTGCTATTATTGTCAACGATCCTGTGCCAGATACCAAACTGACTCGTCATACCTTGGTATTTCGCCAATAACGTAGCCAACCGTCCAGCATGTGATCATATAATTGAGCTGATTTCCGTAAAGGCCAAGATCTTCCTTCATACCAGATACGAAGGCGCTGTTGACATTTATCTGGTCGAGGTTTTTAATGAAGTAACCTAGCGAAGCGAAGGTTAGGATCACCGCATCTAGCTTGAACAAGAACCTCCTCTCTTCGGGGGATTTGTCGAACGTATCCCAAAAGTACGATCGCCACGTCTGCTTCGGCTTCTCAACCACAGGCGTCGCCGATTCGGCATCGCTATGGTCGACGTTCTTAGCAGCTACCTCGCCGTCGACTTCGACCGCGTTCTTGGTTGTGATCTCCGTGTTCGCCATCTCGTACTCGTGAAATCAGACTTGCATGGAAGCCCTAGGGAAGCAATCGAACAGAGAATACTCGGGGCATTGCTATCTTAAAAAGAGCCCAGCTTGACCTCAACTATACAAGGGTTATTTCTGTCATTCGTAAAAAAATAAAAAAAACTCCATCCCGCGATTCAAGGAACGAGGGTCCTTTGAATAGCGCCTCATTAATAAACACCCCCTGCTTGATATCGACCCAGACCTGCTCAGCAAGGAAGAACGACAATGTAAGATTATCAATCGGTTGCTTCTCCGGGGACCCTAGAGCTTTCAAAGCCTGGTCGAGCATACGTAGGACCTGGCCATTATCAAGGTCATGGGATAACACGCCTGGCCTTTTACGGCAGAAACGTTTCTAGAGCTACTACATATGTACGCTGTCTTACAACTCATGCGAGGTAATTATCTAGGTATGATGATGTGTGGGGGGATCTATAGGTGTGTTCTCCGGAGCTAGAGAGGTAGAAGGGCCGAGGCAGACATGGTGGTGATCACCTCAAAATTGGCTTCCATGACGCCATGCCTCACCCCACAGAACGCGTCGAATAGTACCGCATTACGCATCCTACCTGCATCCCGGAGGCGATCTTTCTCGCACCATACTTCTCCAATATCGCGAATTGATAAGGAGCTCCAATCGTGACCTCTCTCAGCCGCGGAGATTGATCTGCTCTCCAGGAGATGCTGCAAGCAACCGTCCTGCTGCAGCAGCTAATAGGATCGAAGCAGATACAGCTTACCAATCGTCGAGGTCACATAGTCGAGAGTGTTCATGGGGATGGAGAATGGGCTGTCGTCGAATTCAGCAATAATGAGGTCAATGGTAGGGGATCTCCAACTGAACGCTGATACTGCTCTATATAATTCCGTTGGAGGTCGTGCTCTCAGGTGGGCGAGTGAGGACGTAGAATAGAGCTTAGTTTTCCCCCGAAAGCTTCACGAAAAAATTGAAATAAATTAGATAAAACAAATACCGAGTTACAGCACCTCTTTATATCGTGAACATGGCACCAGCACCAATTGATGAGCGCATCAAGGATGTCGCGGAACCTCGCAAGGACACGCTCGGCCTACCCGAGCCGGCCCTCCTGCGCCTAAAGAAAGCGGGAATCGACCTATCTAAAGGCTACCCTTACCGCCCGTCGAAGCCGCTCTACCTAGATGACGTCTACAAGATCAGGAGCAAGGAGTGGAAACACGACGACGCCGGAGCGCGCGCGGATAAGTCCAAGTCGGTGCTCCTGTCGGCCGCTACCAAAGTTACGGATCTTACCGCACACATCGGGACCGAGATCGAAGGCCTACAGCTCAAGGACCTCACGAACCAGCAGAAAGACGAGCTGGCGCTCCTCATCGCCGAGCGGAGCGTCGTCTTCTTCAGGAACCAGGATCTCTCTCCCCAGGAGCAGCTGGCGCTCGGCAAATATTACGGCGAGGTGGAGGTTCACGTAAGTCTAGCTCCCATACTGCCTTGCTAGAAATACATAGACGCAGGTACTTACCCCAGCATACAACAGCCTCAAGTCGCTCAGGTCCCAGGTAACCTAGGCGTGACCGTGATCTGGCCCGACCTGCAAGCCACGGAGCGCGCCGTCAACTTCCGCAACCCGGGCGGCGCGTCCCGCTGGCACACAGACCTCGTCCACGAGCTGCAGCCGGCGGGCATCACACACCTGCACAACGACACCATACCCCCCATCGGCGGCGACACGCTCTGGGCGAGCGGGTACTCGGCCTACGAGAAGCTGTCGCCCGACTTCCGCAAGATCATCGACGGCAAGCTCGCCGTGTACCGGTCCGCGCACCCGTACCTAGACCGCGAGCATCCGGAGGCCGGCCCCAAGTTCGTGGAGCGGATTCACCCTGTCGTGCGTGTCCACCCGGCGACGGGCTGGAAGGCGCTCTGGGTCAACCGTGCTATGACCGACCGCATCGTGGGCTTAGATAAGGCCGAGAGCGACGTGATCCTAAATTACTTGTACGACGTATACGAGAAGAACGTCGACATCCAGGTGCGCTTCCGGTGGACGCCGAATACCAGCGCGCTTTGGGATAATAGGTAAGCCGACTCGAGCTCCTCGACTGGGTAACCGCGGTTGCTAATGCAGATCGTCCAAAGAATCACCATACACAACGCAAGCTGGGACTACGGTGGAAAGTACCCTAGGCACGGAACGCGAGTTACCACCTTGGGCGAGAAGCCGTATTTCGACGATGCGGCTCCGACTAGGCGTGAGGCCCTCGGGCTATTGGACGAGAGCGAGAAGCAGGTTGACGGGCCCGCTTAAAGCTTTCCATATTATGCGTACCTACCTACCTAGGCAGAGATAATAAATTCACCGTACCTCGGAAATTCATTCCGCCGACCCCCTTTTCATAATAGTTGCAAAAATAGGTACTTCTACCTAGTGATTCGAATTTTTTCACAATACAGATTTCGGGAAAATAACAATAGATTAAGGTTTCGGTATGTTTAATATGCGTTTGTATAATACGGTATTATACATGTATAATATAATATTTTAAAATAAAATACTGTATTTTATTCGGGACGACGTTTCTTGGACCCGCAAAAAGTGGCAGGGTCCACTAAAATGCCGTTGATTTCTATGTAACTAGGTACCATTGTAAAGATTTTCCGAATGAACCAATAAGATTTAACATTGACCCGATAATTGACCCGGTAATTGATCCGGAAACCCATAGATCCTATTACACATAATATACTCATAACCATCTAATCAATCAATCAATCAATCAATCAATCAATCAATCAATCAATCAATCAATTAATCAATTAATCAACCACTGGTCCTACGTAAATTCAAATGGTTTCTCTTAAGGTAATGAAGAAATTAAATGCACACATCACTGGGTAAAGTGGGTCGGAAGGGGTTATTCCGGTCCCGGGATATTATACTATATAATACGATAAAATACGTATTTTACAGGGGTTATGTATTATACGCGTGTTTTAATATAAAGTACGTATTTTTCGCAACCCTACAATAGATATCTTAATAAAATTGGATCGACCTATCAAGTTTCGTGAAGATGTCACCGCCAAGCCTACAAATGATTCGCGCAGGTCCACTAAGGGGGGTAATTTCTTCCCCATTAAACTATCAAATCGCGATAAACCCCACAATTAAACGAAGCATGGATAATTCATTTTGTGGGGTGGTCAGGTGACTAATGAGATAAAAGGGTTATTCTTGTGTTTTAGATCTGTCACGGCAAAACCAAGAGAAAAGATTGAAGGTTTTGAGTGGTCTACCGGGCTAGTATAGCCCGTAGAAATCGTATTTATAAGAGCGTATAAGCAGGGGTTTAGTTATTCGACACCCCAATTGAAATTCCACGCTAGGTACGTTATGACACTTGATATCCATGGCTTTTCAAACTTTCTAAACAATGAACTTGCCATCTCAACCGGTCTATTCATGGTGTAAGTAAAATGTAATAACGGCCCGTGCTTCGTGATAGCCAATCTAAATTCTCGCAAACTCGTAGAAGACTAGTCTGACTGGGTGGCTATGCCTTTGATGACAGCAATTCCGAACTTGCCTACTAGGCTACTAGGCGAGGTAAACTCGGGGCTGGGCCTCTCCATGCTCCCGATCTTCGAAGACGGCGACCATAGTAATTATATTCGACCATCATGACTTTTTCTGTCTAACGGTTACGATCTACAACGAAGGAATTATGTTACGTGACCGATCATATCGATATAGATCAGAAACCTAGCCGTGGTTATTCTAGTGGATCCTTCCGTCTAGGAGAATGGGAAGCTCGCCGCAAACCAGTATGACAATGACAAAGTTAATTAGGAAAACTTTATTATACATATTTTCGTCCAGCTACCTAATAGTACGACAGATAGCGACCTGGGTTAAGAATGCAGGTGTTTTCACACAGTACCCAGACCGGCCAGGCATAGTCATCTTTGGAGGAAAGTCTAGTTACAGAGGAGCTCTCGAAAAGAATCGAGAAACACTACATCTCCGAAGGTTCGAGACGCTGGGATAGGCTAAACCGGTGCCTCTCGTGGATCTATCTTGATCTGTTTTACGTCTTCACAAATTGGGACAGCACATTGGCGGTTGCTAGGTAGATTTAACATCGAAGCAAAAGAGCAGGTGAGCGGTAGGTATCTACGAAATCTCATCAGGTCGGATTAGAAATAACGCCTTGGGAATATAGGACATGTTCAACCGGAGCGCCATAGCACCCCTCGTCCAGCAGACACGAGAACTTCATCAAGATGCCTCGACGACCCTCGCTCTACACGAAGGCCTGCGGTTACACCAGGCATCGATCAAATGTTTCCAACGGGGATTCCAGAGCGCAACAGATTCCAAAGAAGTGCTTGCATTACGTGTTCGTATGGAATACGTGCTGGAGCTGCTTGAATTCTACGAAACCACATGCCTTACTATACTTGAGCAGCAAAGGAACCTCCTAAGCCTAGTAGGTCTAATGGACCCATCTACGCCTCTAGATGGTCCGAAGACTAAACCAAATACCAGACATTTAACCTCGAAACCGTAGCACAAGGTCGAGCTGTTGCACGATTAAATGCTCTCGCGATATTCTTCCTCCCTATCTCATTTGTCGCAGTAAGACATTGACCCCACGGAGACCACGTGCCGGTAGATACCCTTGGCTTGAGTCCATCTTCGGCATCACGACGCCCGAAGCCTCTGCGTATCGGTATTTGGTAGCTGCCGTACCAACACTCCTCCTTACCGCCGGAATAGCCTTCGTCTTGAGCCGTTCCACGGGGCTCCGCCAAGGCACAGACTACCACTCCAAGTTCAGCGGACTTCTACGAAAACCCCGGCTCGCAAAATCAATTGCCCTAATCCCACCATCCCTTAAAGCGCGGAGACGCTCAAGGACGAACGCACACGTCGAACCTCGACCACAAGAATCCCCCCTTCACAGTCTTTCACCCGTGGCAAGTTCGCCGGCTCCCCCGGTGGGACCCGCCATCGTCTTAGACGAAGTAGAAGAGACAGGAGGCGGCGTCGGCGTCGAGGAGCCGGAGCCGGATCGATTTGTGGCGGATTCCAACATAAATCTAGGGTATAGGGTCACGGGCGTTGCTAGGGTCGGCACCAATCTATTGAGCCCGGATCCGTATGCCAACGCCGCTCACGGGGCTTTGAAGTCTCCTAGCGGGTCCTTAAGACACGGATGACACACAAAATTTCTGTAACTAAGACTAATCTGGTCATACCATTCTATGCATAAGAGCGTAGGTACATGCGTGCGGACTCTTGTAAGGATGTCCGCGTCATGCGATGCGATGCGGACTGTGGTCAACCAGATGGGTGTCACGTGATTGCGATTACGTAACTCGTAAAAAGGGGTGGTCCGAATCCCCGTCCGAATGGCAGTATCTTTTGCCTAAAAACAGTTAGACTTCTCAACTACGCCATTCACCAACGTCTATGTCGAACATGTATTCAAAGTACTCATTGACAGCTATATTCATCTATATCTACCTCGGTAGTTACACCATTTTCACGTCCCACCTGTCAAGCAAAAGAGACGGTCCAATCAGCGCCGATACTAGCATCGACCCGTCTTATGATCGCAAAAGCAGCCTTGCCACCCTCTGCTTTGTGGTAATCAAGCGGCACCGACGTCTTCTTACCCTCAGACTCAACTACCACTTCCTTCTTATCAGCCCAGGATGAGGGCGCGCCGATGACGATTATCTTATCCACGGACACACCGCGCATGAGCTTCAGCCACGGTCCTTCCTTCACGCTCTTAGTGTCGCGACCTGCAGCATCGATGGAGAAAAGGGCAGAGTCCTCGAGCTTGAACTTGCGGTGGACGTATTGTCCCTGTTCGTAATCGAAGGAGTCGCCGTCGTCGACGTAGAGCTCGCCTTCCGCTCGACCATCCTTGCCAACTGCTACGACGAGGGTATAGTCGTCGAATTTCATCAGCTGGGAAGAGCGGCGGGGGGTATCCCGACGGGGTAGGATATGTCCACCTCGGACCAATACGGGGATAGACTCGAGGGGTGCATCCACAGTCAGGCGCTTGCCTTTGGTCGTAGCAAGCTTCTTGTAGGTAAAGTAGTCATAGTAGACCTCGTCGTCCGGGATGTAGATATCTACAGCACGCTTATCTTTCTCCACGACCGGCTTGACTAAGAGACCGGTCGACCCGACAAAGAACTGGTCGTCAACGTCGAAACCGCCTTCTTCGCTAGGATGCGTCCAGTACAGGGGGCGGATGATAGGGCTACCGTCTTGGTTGGCATGGTAAAAAGCGGTATACCAGGCCGGAAGCAGACTGTAGCGGAGGCGCAGAGCGGAGGTGATGATAGATCGATACGGTTCCGCAAGCAGGAACGGTTCCCGACGCCGAGCATCGATATGAGCGTGCCCTCGGAAGAAGGGGTAGAAGGCACCAGCTTGGAACCAACGACTCTGCAGCTCTAATTCCGGGTTTCCGAAGAAGCCACCGACATCAGCGCCAGAGAAGGGGAAACCAGAGATTCCTTGGGCGAGGACCATTGGAATAGAAGCCCCCAGGTGGTCCCAGCTGGCCTGGTTGTCGCCGGTCCACATCGCACCGAGCCGCTGCGAGCCGGAGAAGAAGGATCGGGTAAGCACGAACGGGCGCTTCAGCTCGCCCTTCCTGCGCGACAGCATAGCCTCGTACGTAGCATTATGGAAGGTCAGGCCGTTCACGTTGTGGATATCCCGATGTTCCCAGCCGCCGTGGTGGAGGTTGTCTTTCGGCATAGTAACCTCCGGCCCGTTGAACACCGACGGCTCGTTCATGTCATTCCAGATGAAAGTGTTCTCCATCGTGCCCTTGAACTTGTCATAATCGAACAGAGAGGACCACCACTTTATGGCGGCCGGATTGAAAGCATCGAGCCAATGCGAAGATCCCGGCCAGCACCAGCCGTCGAAGTCGTTGCCCTCCTTGTTCTTGACGGCCAGGCCCTTCGACTTCATCTCGTCGGACACATGGTAGCCTCCCGTATTCTTGATATGGGGATCGATGATCGTGACCAGTTTCCTTCCGTGCTCGTCCAGATGCTTGCCCATGGAGATCGGATCTTTGAACATGTCGTTGTCCCAAGTAAAGTACTTCTTGTCGTCGGTGTACTCGATATCCAGCCATATGACGTCGTACGGGATATGATACCGATCCATCTTACGATCAACCTCTTTGACATCGTCGTCCGAGACGTAGTTCCACCGGCACTGGTGATAACCGATAGAAAATTCTTGGGGCAGAGCGGTGGTGCCCGTGAGCTCGGAATAGCTCTTGGTAATGTCGCGAGGAGTCGGGCCGAGGAAGACGAAGACGTCCATCAAGCCGGACTCCGAGATCCAGTGAGTCTGGGTGTTGGTCTTAGCACCGATCCCAAGCGCCAGAGGGTTCTTGGATTCCTTGGCCTTGGTGATGTCGATCCAGGTCTCGGCGGCATTGAGCCAGAAAACACCAACCGTCGAGTCCTTCCGCTGAGCTTGCATGAGGGGGATGGCTCCGTACAACGTCATCGGGCTGTCCAGGATATACTCGAAGACGTCGGCATTATACAGCCTGTACGGCTCCGCATAGTTGCCATCGCCGCCGCGGGTCTCCTTCAGCGACAGGGGGCCGGCATGCTCCGGAATACCGTAGACGTGCTCGTACCCCAGGAAAGTGATGTCGAGGGCGACGCTCTCAGGTCCACGAGGCTTGGAGTCGGTGTTACCGCCGAAGGTCTCTTCCCACCAAGTGCTCTCGTCTTCGGACGGAACCACCTCGGCAGCTTCTTCCTTCTTCTCTTCTTGTCCCTCTTCCCCCTCCCTCTTCTCCGGTGCCGGCTTCTCGATCTTGGGTCGCCAATGCTCCATATTTAGCAAGCCGCGATCGTTAAATCTGATCTGGGCAGCGCCGTCTCGTCTGAAATCGATCGAGTACGGCTCGTAATTGATATCGGCCTCGAATGCCAAACCGGGGCCATATTGGATCTTGATCCCGGTCTCGCTCTCGTAAGAGACCTTAGCATCCGTATCGACGTCCAAGCCGCCGACGATAGACCACTTTTCAGCTTCATTGTATCTTTCTTTTCTAGCCCCGCTATCGTGTCTAAGTTCGATGTCCTTGTCCTGTCTCTTCTTCTCGTCGACAGTAACACGCGCCGTACCCGATCTCAAGAAGGATACGGTGACGGGAAGCTGGACAGTGCTTCCCTGCTCGTCGACGGTCTTCAGTATCGTCGCGCGGAACTGGCCGTCCTTGAACGAGGCCAGCTCGGAAGGTATCTTGTAGGGTGCTCGCCACTCGGGTCCCAGAGCAACAGCGTTGTCGGCATAAGCTCTATTTCTCTTGCAGAAGCCCGACTGGCTACATTTCTTGAAATCATTTTCCTTCACCGCAACTAGTTTCTGTCAGCCATAATCCCGGGTAGCGTTGTCGGCGGCTCAATCAATTACCTCCTGGCGTAAAAAGAGAACACAGAGCAGCGAAAAGGCAAAATAAGACTGCCCATCTCGGGGACAACTGGCTCGTACCAGCACCGGCCATACTGGTCCCCTTGGCACAGCGTCCCTTGGTAGAGTGATCGGTGTCGACAGCGGCAGAGAGAAATCAAAATAGAGACGGAACTAAATCATCGAGATACGTAAACATAAAATCATAAGCGGTTTCACTCAATTGCTTCGCAGGTCCGCAAGCAATTGGATATGTTGTTTTTGTGGAAGGATAAACTTGATGCGAGCTGTCCATTCAAATGACACGAGCTAGGTATCTACTAGGTAGGTACTAGGTACCTTGAAGCTCCCTTGTATTAGGTAATCTGGTATCTGTTTAGCCTCAATATCTAGTCTGTAAGCCACAACTGCCAGTATCCACAGCTCCCAAACAGCGATCCGTTAATTACAGTTACTAGCCACACTACGAAGTACGATGCTGCAATACCTACAGGTTCCAACATTGAAGGTTGGATCTATGTTGGATCTATCAATTCTGTTGTTAAGTTGTTCAATGCTCATCACCTGGTAGTGGCCTGTCGTGAACTACATCGTGGCTGCATGGGAACATAGGTAATAACTTTGACGCTTATGATTTGTGAATAATTCCCTTCGCTATTCTCCGCTTGATCAATCACGACTCTCGATAATCATTATCACAAACAACATCAACAATCTTTCATCTTCTTGTACATCTTATCCACATTCCATATTCTCGGAACATTGAGAAAATTTAATTAATAATTCTTAAAACTATCTTTTATACATCACTCTGAATACCCAATAATCAAAATCTTTAAAATACCATAGTTAGTTATTGTGTTTTACATTCAAGGAATACCTACGCAGACACGCACATACAGTGACCCTAATGACCGAGATGTACAAGCCACAGAACGTGCCGAAGCAATTCGGAGCTAGTGGAGGCGGTGGAGGCGGTGGAGTCGGTGGGGGAAGACGCCACAACTCTGAAAGCCACGTCAAGCCCAATCGGCGACAGCCAAACGGACCTGGACCCCGCCATGCCGCCAATCACCCCGCCCTGAGGTATCTTTTCTTCAGCTTGTCAAGCCTGTGCCTGGTTTTTTTCCTATTCTTCCTTTTTCCCTGGGCACAACTAGATCGTCAAGGTTGGACATTCAGTCAAAGTGTTAAATACGACATCAATCACTACAAGGAAGCTTTATATAAGTCTCCCTCTACCTTTACCATCACCACTACCGTCACACAATCCCATATCCAACCTACCGAAAAACCAGTGCCGACCGAAGAATCCAAAATGTCGACTACCGAGCAGACGTGAGTATTCAATTTTTATTTTCCAGCCTCAGCAGTTGCGACGACGTACAGGAAACCGAACTAATCTGCTGTTCACAGTTTCATTGCCATCAAGCCTGATGGCGTCCAGGTATTTCAACGAATCCCTCTGCCAGGCCTGAACTCTGGAGCATTTTCCTAACCCTTACCCTAGCGTGGCCTCGTCGGTGCCATCATCTCTCGCTTCGAGGGCCGCGGGTGAGCAAAGCCGCCCCATTACACCACTCAATGCCGCAGTCTAATTCGTACAATAGCTTCAAGCTCGTCGCCATCAAGCTGGTCACTCCCGGCAAGGCCCACCTTGAGCAGCACTGTAAGCCATTGCCCCCCTCCTCCCTCCCCACCAAACTCCAATGGTTCGATGGACTAACGCAGTCATGACAGATGCCGACCTTAAGGACAAGCCCTTCTTCCCCGGTCTAATTGAGTGTATGTCATCATGGTAACAACTAGGGATGGCATTCGAAATAGCTAACCGAAGTATAGACATGAACAGCGGCCCCATCGCCGCCATGGTCTGGGAAGGCCTCGACGCCGTCAAGACTGGCCGAAGTACGTTCACACTACCATTCCGCAACAATTCCGTAACAATCACAAGACTTACCATTGCTCCTACAGCTCTTCTCGGCGCCACCAACCCTCTTGCCTCCGCCCCTGGCACCATCCGTGTAAGTAAACGTCTCGAAGTCCCCACATCTTTAATCAGTCCTAATAGAATTTAAATAGGGTGACTTCGCCCTTCAAACCGGCCGCAACGTCTGCCACGGCTCCGACAGCGTCGAGAACGCCAAGAAGGAGATCGCCCTGTGGTTCAAGGAGGGCGACGTCGTCAGCTGGGAGACCGCCCAGGCAAAGTGGATCTACGAGTAAAAAAAAATGGTTAAGGAGCTCCATATGACGCCGCACTAGCTCGATCTAGCTTGGACAGTGCCCGAAACTACGTAGCAGAGCCGGGTAGAAAGTGCATGCTGTGATGAATAAAAAACCATAGAGAAGATTCCGTTCGTTCGCGATGTCGCGGGGGCATGTTCAGGAATGTTAGGGGTTACTAGCCGCGTCTCCTCCATATCGAACGCCTCGCGGCTACAAATCCTCTCGCCAGCCACGGTGTCGCCCACAGACTCAAGGCTATCCGAGGTATAAGCAGCATCTTCGTAATTGCGTAGGCGGCGGCGATCTGGACGCCGATCTTGTACCCCTTCTCCGTATTATCAGTCGTAACCACGCTCTTAACCTTCTGCCAGGCCGCCTTGGTCTTGCTATCCCCGGCACCAGACCCAGCTTCTCCCTCGCCGTCTCCCGCCGCACCATCACTAGCATCATCCCCCCTCCTCCACCTACCCAACCAGCCCCGTCCGTCCATCCCTTCCTTCTCCCTCTCCTTCTCCCGCACAACCTCCTCCCTCAGCCGCTGCTCGAGCCTCTCCTCCCCATCCCCGCCATCCTCCTCCTCGCTCAGCCCGAACCACCCCTTCCTCCGGAACCAACGCATGTACCGCCTCAACCCCTCCTCCGCCCACGCCGCCCACGGCCCCAGCACCCACGCCGTCGGCACCCAGTCCGCGCTGTAGAACAGGTAGGCAAGCCCGAAGAGCGGGAGGACGGCCGTCAGCTCGTGGAGGACCAGGAACGCGGCTACGTGGCTGAAGGGCGCGGAGCGCAGGCGCGCGAGGTACGGGTGTAGACGCTTGGGCACGAAGCGCGCGGCGCGGTCGAGGATAGTGCGCGCGCGCTGGGCCTTGCGGGCTTCGGCGGCGGACGACGATGAGGGATCCGGGGTGGGTTTGGCGGATCGGAAGCGCTGGGATCGAGGACGGAGGGGAGCGCGGGCGCGGAGGAAGGGGAGAGCGGGCGCGGTCGGATCAGAGGGTCGAGGGCGGTGAGTAACTCGGGTAAAGCGAGAGAGAGCGCGAGTCTGCTGGCGCCAGAGGGCGGACATCTTCGCAGGCCTCTCTTCCCGGCCGCCGCTTAGGAAACGGGAATATAGACAAGTTTCGGGCACGGTGGCTACGTCCCGAGGAACAGCCCAAGCGGTTAGGCTACAAGGGAAGAGGCGTAGCTTTTCTGTCCGGTGCTGATTTTCAATTCGAGGTTGTAAAATATAAGGGAAAATACGTAGGTAGGTAGTAGCTTAGTTTTGCAGCACGGTATCGCATGTGGAGATAAAGAGCTCAGCTCGATAATGCGGGGCCAAAAATGACGTTGATATCGCGATTTAAAGTAGCTTCGGGTCGTGGGACAGGAGCGAAAATAAGGGGAAAAGCTGAATAAATTCCGATAAAATGAAATTATAATAAGAAGTAAAAGAAGAAGTCGAGCTTGAACTACTAAGGTCATTTTCACACAAAAAAAACATCATCTTCACTTCCAGTACCTAGGTGTAGTTAATGCTACATATATATCTCACTCCGGAAATTGCGCGCCGAGACCTTTGACGAGCATACTCTCGGGCTGTAGGCCTTTACCCTCCGTCAGGACCCCCGCCTTGCGTAGAATATCAACACAGCTTTGGATGACTTTTAAATCGACCCCCTCGGTCTTAGTAGCAAACCGCACAGTGCTCAGCCACTCCCTCGCATCCGCCTCCGAGTAGTCCAGCTCGGTGCTGATGTACTTGACCGCCTCGTCTTGGTGCACGCCAAAATACTTGACCCCCTCATCAAGCTTCTCGAACAAGTCCGACAGCCGCCGATCCGCGCTCGAGCCCGGCAGCAGCCGCTCCGTCGACGCCACGATCTTCCAGCTGCTCCAGGGAGTATAGATCTCGCCCACGCGACGTATCTCCTCGTTGTCGTAGTACCGCTTAGACGTGAAGTGCTCCCACATGAAGAAGTCGGCACTGCCGTCGTTGACCGCGCTTCTCAGATTCGCGAAGTTCTGCAGTATCACGAAGTCCGCGTACGGCGACTCGCCGGGGGTCAGCCAGCCTTGCTGGTCCGCGAGCACGAAGCCCATCACCTGACTCCCGGAGCCCAGGCGAGAGATCCCGATCTTGGACCCCTCGAGCGAGGATACGGACGTGATCTCCGGCCGCTCGGCGCCGGTCGAGATAGCCCAACCTGTGCCGCTGTTAACTAGTTTCCAACGGGTAGTACGGGACTAAGTAGGTAGTTATGGCGCTATACAAAGGGGCGTCTCGACGTAGGTCCCGACAATTCGGTATCCGCCGTCGCCAGGAGTATCTTCCTTGCCCAGACCCGCCACCCACGCCTCTGTGAGACCAATACCGACGTCGATCTCACCGGACCGAATGGCAGTGATCATATGTCCAGTCCCGGACGGGAACGGGACCAAGGTAGCGGAGAGGCCGAAATACTTCTGCGCAAAGTAGAGCGGCGTGGAGAAGTGCTCCGGCACGAAGCCGATCCGGAGGGGCTGAGAGGAATCTGCCATCCTTCCGAGAGGTACACCAGGTAGGGACTACTACAGCTTGTCTAGAGCTGCAGGTAAGCGAATAGTTAAGTCGAATTGTCGCAAGGCGGATAACGAGGAAATGAATCGCAACTGTTTGGGATTAGAGAGAAACAGCGCACAGCACTGACGTGCTTAATGCATCAGACCGGCAATTACTTGCAGCGGGTATGCGCGGGACTGCCTAGGTAGGTACCTACCTAGGTAGATGCTGTGGGGCAGTATAAAGCTTGATACCTACCTAAACTTATTGTGGAGGCCTGTTCGTACAACTTTGCAACAAAACGTTTTGAGTTTTGGAAAATGGATTAGGCTATGCCTAATAGGGCAGTAGGAATCTAGCCACATATCGAAACTGGAGGGCACCGTCCCGGTACCACAATAACCCGAGTTTTAGGAGCTTCCCGATGTTTAGCCGTTTACCCTCAGGGTTCGATTCCTCGGA
>MU405372.1:0-82485 GCA_022836615.1 Annulohypoxylon bovei var. microspora
TGATTAATGAATGAAGGAACGATTAGGATAATGCCGGACCATTTTTCGAAAAAATAATGATTATTAGCTCCCTGCCATTCCCGGTACGGTACTTAGGTACGCATTTTTGGCTGTCGTGGCATGGATCACAGCTGGAGCGCTTAGGTAGGTACCTAGGTACAATACATAGAAGATCTTAGGAGGTAGGTACTGTTTGAATGGATGGCGGCCTCTTACCTTCTTCTGTACCTAGGTATCTATCGATGTCTATTTGAAAACCTTAGAGCCTATCAGACAAAGCCAACATTTCCAGAAGTTACGAGAGCTGTAAGCACAAAAGTCGCCCAATCATGTTCTTTGCGTTGAAGGAGGCTGGCTGCAGGCCGCCGTCGTGAGTCCCAACGCCTGAATCACCTAGCAAGGCAGATTTCTCGTTTGTCAATCTAACCTACTATTTAATCCCATACTTAATCCTCTTGTAAGATCTCACATCCGACTAACCAGAATCCGAATCTGAATCTGAATCATTACCTACCTAACTTATTCTTTAACTTTACTTTAAATAATATTTCACCGAACGCAAGACCAAGATGAATTATTCCGCTGCGGCTGAGGCCGTTAAACAGGCCGCGATCCAGGCTAGCAAGTGGGCTGCTGAGAACCCTAAAAGCGCTGTAGTGTACGGCGTAGCGGGCGCTGGTGCAGGAGCCGCCCTATTAGCCCCGGCAGTCATTGCCGGCCCAGCCCTAGCAGCAGCGGGTTTTAGCGCGAAGGGAATCGCTGCCGGTACGTTCTCATACCCACCTAGGCAGACCTAGGCACATTACCCTCACCAATATCGAGCCTGTCAACTCGTAGATAAGTCTGCTAACATGTGCCTGTGCTCGTAGCATCTCTCGCATCGGGCGCCCAGGCAGGGGTGGGAAACGTGGTAGCAGGAAGTGTGTTCGCCACTTTACAGAGCGCTGGGATGGCTGGCTACGGGGCCGCTATCGTCAATGGGGTTGTTCAAGCTGGGGGTGCAGCTGTTGCGCTCGCTGCCGGAGGCTCTGCTGCGATGCAGGCGAATAAGCGTAAGCACCCGCGCAACACCGACCTTAGGTTGATTGAAAATATGTGGACTCTGCTAAAGGCTGACATTAAAGAGAGCAAAGGTGATGGCACCGATGCTCCAGAGAATATTACAGACTCGACAGAAGTTATAGATGCCGAAGAGCAGGCTTGGCACCCCGGTCCAGGCGACATGACCAACGACCAAACCGGTTCTGTGCCACAGTAGATTGAGGCATTCGCGAAGAACGAAGAGAGCACGGGATACTGAACCAGATGCACCATTCACAGGAGGATTAGGATATTAAGGTCTACGGAGTTTGTCTATGCGATTGGCAAGGAAAGAAAATTGATATGATATGACAGTCTCGTTCTACCTAGTACCTAGATAGCTTATGTTGGTAGTTAAACCCCCCCACCAACCGCACTCTGCGTCTCATCCCCAAAAAATAAGTTCCTATCCTAGTTGACTGTGAAACATCAGGCAGCCTCTAGTTTCACAAAACACTGCCGAGGAGTCCGGAGCAACTGCTCGTGAGCCTCGAAGCTATTGAGTTCAGGGGGTATTGGCAGGAACTTGAAGCTCATCATAGTCAATACGATCATGATGCGCAGTTCCATCATGGCTAACCGTCGACCTGCGAAATACAGTCAGCACTTTGCTCTAACTTCATAGATGTTATGTATTTGCTGATGACTTACCGAAACAGCCTCTAGCCCCGCCTCCAAAAGAATTCTGGAATAGTGCGGTAGCATCGAAGACCTCGTTCCCTTTCTCGTCAATTTTGAACCATCGCTCGGGCGCGTACTTATCGAGATCCCGGGCATTCGGCTTAAGTGTCCAGTCCACACCGCCATTCTTCTCGAACGCAGCACGACTGCTCGAGCTCCGCTTTTCCTCGGATACGGGTACCGGATACCATCTTACAGCCGTGAGAGCCGAGACCGAGGTGCCCGCGGGTATCTTATGGCCAAAAATCTCCGTGTCAGTCGACGCGACTCTCAGGACGCGTCCTGCGGTGCTAGCACATCTGAGTGTCTCCTCGATGGTTGCGTTCAGATACGGCACGTCCTTGGCGATAAGTTCTGCGACGTCGGGTAGCCCGTTGCCGGGAAACGCGGACTTTAGGGCTGCTCGGAGCTTCGTCTGTACTTCCTGGTTGTTGGTCATAAACTTTACGAACCATTGAACTGTAGCAACTAGAGTCAGCAAACCAAAGCACGCACACGAGGAGTCTCATTAGTAGCCCCTAAATATTCATCTTCCTCCAACGAGGCTTGAAAAATAGGATTCGAGGGGGTAAGAGGTAAGGAACGCTGCTGCAACGTACGTGTAGTACTAGTGGTATCATGCCCCTTCAATCCCATGTTAGCTAGAAATACTCAAATTTTACTTAGGTTCGGGTGACTTACAGCATATATGAAAAGAAGCAGTTCATCTCTCATTCTCACGTCTTTGGTCGGGTCTGGGGTAGGCTTGCCAGCTTTCTGGGCGCTAATCATACTGCGTCTGAGAACAAGGTCCATAGCACAAGTATCATGCTCTTCTCCGTCATTAGAGCCATCCAACACTTTCTTGAAACGAGCAGAGGCGTCGAGAAGGATACGGTCGATTTCGCGGTCTTTAACTTCCATGTACTTGCGGTAGGCCGCGTTTGTCTGCATTCTCCACCGAGTAAAGGCAGGCCAGAAGGAGCCTCGCCATGTGTTCGCCAGGTTGTTGATGTACTGCACGGTGGTGTGCATGTCCAAGCCTTTGGTCGCGACAGTCTTCCCCGTCTCTAGCGTCTGGATCTGGGCGTTGACCAGATCTAACCGTTCTCCAAAAGTCGCTGTCCAGATGGCGTCAAGAGCTGCGTAAGAAAAGTCCTCGCTAACATCAATAGGACGGCCCGTCGAGTGTAAGCATCGTGTTTCCCAGAGCTTTGTTAGTTCTTCAGCTGCACCGTAGACATGCTTCGACATAACCTGCCGGAGGAAGTCGGGATGCATGGTATCTTGCCACGTCTTCCTCTGGGCTCTCCATTCAGGGGTCGTCGCCTGTGCGATGGTAGAATGCGGAATAAAGGTTTGCCAGATTCCAGACGTCGTGTTCTTGTCGAACTCCTTTGATCTTCTAAGCAGTATGTCAGACGCTTCTCGTGGGTCGTCAATGATGATGTATGGTTTTGTAAACGGATTCATGAACAGCTGGTGGATTGGTGATCCATATTGCAATGATCGACGACCGATGGGGAAAGCCCATTCCGAGAACTCGTTGTAGGCCGCTGTGATACTTGGGAGGTCACCCGAAAGTCTCTTGGCCGCCTCCTGGTCATACGGGATACCGGAGATGGGACGAGGATAGAATAACCTTTTGAACAAGATTCTTAATAGGATGACGGACAATATGCCGCCTATGACAAACGTGAGCTCCATGATTTTAAAATGAAACTTTAAGTTAGTAGTCTACTAAGGAATAGAACTTGATTAACTGATGTGCTACGATATCTAGGGAAGAACGAGACATCTTATATATATATATATATAACTATATATAAGTCTATGAGTAATTGAAGTGGGTCTATATGTGTTATACTTAACCTACGTATGTAGTACGTACATGCACCTCTACAGTAAGTGATGTAACCCTCACCGGCCGGGAATAAAATGAGCATATTTTAGCATAGGGCGCGCCCAAACCTATAGGGTGATGCGTATTTCCAACCTTTGTCGGTCTTTACGGGAATAACAGGGGTTCTGACTTCGTTTAAGAACCAGCGAACCATGAAGTGCGTGCGGATATTGACATGCAGTTCCATTTTTTAGTTGTGAAATCTGCCAAGGCACCCCAATATGTACGGCCATATTGTCTGTTCGATTACTCATCCCGTGTAGATCACAAAATGAAGCGTTCTCGGCAAAATAGCTGTGCCGTCGCTTTCTATATGAAATCCGCGAAAGGACGAAGTTGCATCTTGAGATGAGAAGTGGGACTAAATGAGAGGTAAGTACGTCAATTCTCCCTCCGACGACACCATCATTGTGGAAATTCGATATATATCACCCTGGCTGGGAGTCAGGTAGCTTTCGGGAATACATATTTTGTGTAGAGGTAGTCGGTTCCGGACCGCTTCGCGTCTCGCGGCGCAGCTCGGACTCCGACAAGTAGGAGCGTTTTCCCCCGAAAACATCTTCACCGGTTCCAGCGATTTTGGAAAGGAGCGGCGCTTCGAAACATGGGAATAATTTCCCAGCCCTATTCTAGCGTAGATTCGTCATTCTACTGCATATGAGTAGCATTCAATTCGTACATAAAAATTGCAGATAATTACGCATCGGCGTACAATTGACTTGCTCTACTGTTAAAGAGGATACGAAAGTTAGGTACCCCCGTAAGGTTAGCAGGAGGCATATGTTTATAATTTTCTTCGATTGTCATTTTCTGACAGGAATGCCAAACTAAAGTTTAATATTGTTGTCTCCATTTCAGTATAAATGCATCATAGCAAGTTTAAACATGAGTGTTAGGTATAAGGATTAAGTAATTCCCTACCTAACTTGACCCCTGGATTTTGAAAGATTCCTACCTACCTCCCCCCCCCCACAAACCTGGCCAGTGTCTAAAACACTTGGCCTTCTAGAAATGGAGATTTCTATTGAAAGTGACGAGCATCTTGGCTTTGGAGGTTCGGGTATCTTTAACCCGGTGTGTCGTTCGGCTAAATAGTACGCATTGATGCCCATGTCTATTACAACTGGCATTGCCAAGGTCTTCATGGAAATCTAAGCCACAGTTCAACTTCAATTCGGTAAGCGGTCATGAATCTCCTCTTGGTTGTCCTCGGTTTGCTGTTAGATCTAGCTTTCGGAAAGATCGATAGGTTAGTATGATAGCACCATCACGTAGTGAATCTACTAGATTAATTAACTGCAACAAAGGCAGAATGTCGTCACCAAATACAATATAAAGAGAGAGAAGTTGATCGATAATGACACTACTCCTTTACAGGTTGGAAATGGCAACTTCGCATTCAATGTCGACAATACGGGGATGCAGGTAATGAAATCCATGTGTGGGTGGGTACCTGTTATCAAGGGGTTAATACTAATAAACCATAAACCCAAAGACCTTTCTGCCATTTAACACTCTTTCGAGTTGGGCATGGCACAATGATCCCTTACCTGTGGACGGGTATGTTTCCCGTGCAATACGTTTTCATTAGCCAAATCACTCAGTCATATTCAGCGAAAACCTCAGCGATTATCACGGCGTAGCGATGACGACTCATGGAAAGAATATCTCGTACGATATTCCCGACCCGGAACTTCCTGGAGTCTCACAGTGGCTCATATCGAATCCCAATCGCATTAATCTAGGTCGCATTGGCCTGAGGTACCAAGGGGCTACCTTGTCAGCTTCTCATATATCAAACGAGACCCAAGAGCTCGATCTATGGAATGGAATTATAACATCGACTTTTGAGGTTGCTGGGGAGAGCGTTAAGGTTACCACACAAGGAGATTTTGAATCAGACGCAGTTACTTTCCATATCGAATCCCAGCTTCTGGCTTCAGGGGAATTGGAGGTTGAACTTGATTTCCCCTATCCACCAATCCATACCACGAAATATAAATACGAAATTTTTGTCGGTGTCTACGACTTCCCTCTTAACCATACCTCCTCTATTGTTACGGACAGTAATGTGAGCGAGGCCCATATTTACCATGAGCTGCAAGAGACGAAGTACTTCGTCAATTTGCGATGGCCAATCGAAAATTCCCTCGATCTCTCTCGAGTTGAACCTCTAGGTTCCAGCACTGCCGCAGCCCACCGTTATACTCTGTCAGCGATACCCAAATCTCGTGATCGGTCCAACATTATAGAATTCACCGCACATTTCTCTCCGGAAAAGAGAACAGCCGCACTACCGTCGTCTATCCGGGAGCGCAATTCTGATGGGTGGCATGAGTATTGGAACGAAGGAGGATTTGTGGATCTCACATCGTCATCGAATTCAAAAGCCGACGAGTTGCAGCGGCGCATCATATTATCTCAATATCTCGTTCGAGTCAATAGTGCAGCCGATGGGCAATCGCCCCAAGAAAGTGGGCTTATGAACAATGGTTGGTACGGTAGGCGTTAATAATCTTAATTATTCCCTAGATATTGCGACATTAATGCCTGGTAGGCAAATTCCACATGGAGATGGTGGTTTGGCACAACGCCCATTGGAGTACATGGGGTCGTCAAAAGTATTTCGACAACATCTTCCCTAGCCTTTACGAGACTTTGTTGCCGTCGTCACTAGCGAGAGCAAAATCAATGGGATGGGAGGGTGCGAGGTAATAAGTCCCCGTCCTAGGGCATTGGGAAGAGCTTCCGAGAGACTAACCTGATACCGATCAGGTGGCCAAAGATGACTGAAATTATCACTGGGGTGAGCTCACCGGGCGGTATAAATGGTCTTCTCCTATGGCAACAGGTGCGCATCGAAACCCTCTTGAAGTATTAAATGATACTGACGTGATCATTCTTGTAAAGCCTCATGCCATGTACATGGCGGAATTGGCATATCAAGCCTCACCAACTCAAGAGACTTTAAAACGATGGGATGCCGTTCTAACTGCTTCCGCTGACTACATGGCTTCCTACGCATGGAAGAACGAGAGTTCTGGTTATTATGACTTGGGTCCGCCTAGTTATGGGGTGACGGAGAACACGCCTCCGACCGAGACGTTAAATCTAGCCTATGAAGTATGTTAGCACGCCTATTAAACTCTATAACCGCACCAAGCTAATCATTTAAGATTTCTTACTGGAGATATGGCCTCGACGTCGCACGAAGTTGGAAAAGACGACTAAACCAATCCGTCCCCCAAGAATGGACGACCGTCGCTGAGAACCTTGCTCCTCCGCCACAAGTTGGGGGACTTTACACTGTTTATGAAGGTCTAAATAACTCTTGGTGGGATGACGCCAAGCTTAATGGAGACCCAAGAAGTCTTATTATGCTTCAAGGTATCCTGCCTAACACGCCTGCTGTTAATCCCGACATTGCGCTGAAGACGGCCGATAAAATCTGGGAAGTCTGGACAGACGACAAGATTCGTGGATGGGGCCGGCCCGTGCTAGCAATCAACTCGGCTAGAATTGGAAACCCGGAGCGCGCTATCTATCACTTGACGGCGTATGACTATTGGATTTTCGATGATGCTGGCTTCGCTGTTCGCGGAGGTGATGGTGAGTTTCATTTACTGAGAATAAGATTGCGCTGTGGTCTAATAGGCAAATAGGCGGTACCCCTCCCCCTTTTTTACCTGGTAATGCAGGATTCCTTTATGCTCGTAAGTACTAAAAATTCCATATGACCTGTATGAATAGAGGATATCTAACAATTAATAGTGGCATACATGGTTGCTGGCTGGAATGGATCAGAGGAAGATACACCTGGTTTTCCAAAGGATGGGACCTGGGCTGTGAAATATGAGGGCTTGTTAAAGGCTCTTTAAACCGAACAGGATTAAAAGCAAATGGTTATATGTACCTAGGTAATCCATGAATCGAAAATTTAAATGCATATATACATACGCATACAATTAATCTATAAGTTGTTGATAGCGAGAAAATGAGAGATTAGTATCGATGTTGTTAAAGAAAAGAAAAGGAAAGGAAAGAAAAGGAGAAATCTCAGCTTTTGCTTTCCTCCCTCTTCTCCACTACCGAATTGAGGAACCTCCACTATGATTCTGCCCTTCGGTAACCAATCAGAACCCTCACATATACGCTAGTCCCTCTAGTCCCTCTAGTCCCCGTTTCCCCCGCCTTCCGCTTGTCTCGGGGCGACCCGAGAGAATGACGTAGGGAATAACCATAGGCATGTGACCTATCTCAATTCGTTTCTTTCCAATAAACGTCATGGAAGCATTTATTGGCAGAGTAAAAATTTCTTAAGTGATTTTCTGCTAGGTGTTTTGTTGAGCAGCGCGGTTATACCCCTCAGATTTCGATAACCTGAGATGTATTAAGATGACGAGGATTTGGTATCGCACGTTTCAGGATTTCTTCTCCATCCGCCGTCTTTGGCTCTTCCCTTTACTTGCCGGCTTCTTCTGGTTTTTGACCCTCACCATCCTATTAATACGATGGCTAGCCATCGGTCGACCTCAATACCCTAACCAGGCAAACCCATATATGCCATTTATTAGCGACATCGCCGCCCATCAGTTTAAGCCGGTATTCATTATTGGATGCGCGGCAACTGGAATAACCTTCTTTGGAACTGTTTTCAGCGTGCACCATGTGCGCTATTCGCCGAAGTTCTACGGGCTGACAGACGACGCACCGTGGAGGCAAACGACAAGTCTAATTGCGCTGCTGGCTGGTCTGACCGCTGCTGTTAGCTTGATATTTCTCAGTATTTTCGACACGGAGGATGCGCATACGCGTCATCGACATCTTCTCATGGGAACGTTCGGAGGACTATTCGTGAGTGCGGTGACTACAACCGCGGTGTGGTGGGATCAAATTTGGGGCCCCGCTATATTTGTAGGACTACGAAAATGGTATGTTTTGTGATACCACGGCTCTCGAGATGCAGTTTTGTAATATTGAGTATTAACTTGACGAAGGTGCATTTTCAATACTTTCCTCGTATTTTGCCAGTTTTGCTGTGGGCTCGCATTCGTAGCCCTCATGGATGATGGTTACTTCAAGTTCTCGGGAATTTTAGAATGGTGCTTAACCTACCTGGGCTCGTTCTGGTTGGCATCGTTTGTTGGTTACACCATGTAAGTCAATTTATCCCAAGTTTATCGCTCAGAGCTGACACACGTACGATAAAGGTTTAGGGAAGGTTATGAACCGAGGATTGAGAATGAAGAGGAACGGCAACCTTTACTTGTCTGAGTCGCGTTTTCGTTTAATAGTCTTGAAATACCCGTGCATCTACTACTACCTAGACCTCTAGCGACGTCTCGTTAAAGTGCACGATGTCAGTATTATTTTAACAATATAGCAATATTATGAGATAAACGAGATAATTACCCTGTATAGGTACCTAAGTGCGCTTGAAAGTAGCATGAAGATTTAAGACACTAATTAATTTTCAATTCAAGTGAGATCAATACGGTCTCAAGGAGAAAAAGGGGTGACCCCTGACAATCTGATTACATAAGCACTCCTCCACCCCTCTTACCCCTCTTCCTATTTTTCAAATGGGAGTTCAATAGTAACACTTTCACAAATCTGAGAGATGACAACCTCAAATCTTTCTGCATAACTGGTCCGATGGGCTCACTATCATCAGAGTTATTAAGCGAAATATTTTCGTGGGTGAAATCGTCTTTTTGGGGCACTTCCAACTTACTAACGTGCCTATCGGTCTGCAAGCAATGGCACGAAATAGCGGTTCCAATCCTATGCCGACACATAGTTTTGAGCAGCGGCAATGTTGAACTGTTCGCAGCGAGGTTTAATTTGACATATGCTGCTTATGTTCGCTCACTCACATTACGACTCACACAACCTCCACTGTCGAGCTACGATCTTAGTTCAATCATTGCTGCTAACGCAGAGTTAGAACGCCGCTTACTGCGCCTTGAGCCTCTGCTAGAAAGTTTAGACAAGTTACTGTCTTTCTCACTCTACGTGCCAATTGTTATACCAGAAAGATGTCGCTTCAAGATTTCTGCGCGTTCCATCATAGGATTGATCAATTCTTTGCCTCGGAGCTGTGTTAATATTGAGATCGACGCCGGCGGCTATGATCGGAATATAATCGCATCAGGGGAGGAAGCACACATCTGTGAGAACCTACGTCTGGTACTTCCGCGTATGAACCATGTTCGCATTCATCTTTCCCTTGTGTGTCCCACCCTTGTTGGGATCTTGGCTGCGCCTTATAAATATGACCTGGACTCATTCATACCGGCCAAATTGCCACATCTACGGTCCTTCCTTATTAATTGCACAGAGAGCCGGGGATCTGATGGTATTTGTCTTCCTGCCAAAACCGCAGAGGCTCAGTCATATAGGGTCCGCATACATCCCTGGCCAGCGATGACATCTGCGCTACAGAAATTTGTAGATGCACCGGACTGTTGCCCCACATCTGCTACGGTACGCATCCATACAAGCACTATGGAGGATATGACAGATATAGGTATATATGACACCATGGTAGTCTCCGATATTAGTTCGCATAGCACTCATGCTTTTCCAATCCTCAAGGTCAGCTCGACGGCACAGCTTGGGTGGCTCACACGATTTGAAGACTCGGAGGGTATTCTGACTACTACTCGGGGTCTTGTGGCGATTGCCGAGGGCCAATTATGGAAGACACTCATAGGCGGTGCCAGGTTGCCTTCCACTATAGCTAAGAGCGAAGCTCAAGGGATTATGGAACTGCCAATGTCCGAGGAAAGTGATTGGAGAGCTAAGAATCCGGAGATAAGCTGCACATTATGGAAAAACGAAGCACTTGTCGGGAGAAAGTTGCTACACGCGGAGATTAGAAATGAAGGTGTAACATATGTCAATCCAGTCGCAGTTATGGAAGAAACCCCTCAAGGATGGTATCGTCCTGTGCAATCAAAGAGAAGGGTACTAATGAGAGATGAGCGAGGATAAAGTCAATTATTACACGTACTTAATGCTAGGGACTATCTTTTAAGATAGGAAAGCATGCAGGTGTGAACGGAAGCGGGACATAGCTAGGTACACGTTGAAGCTATCCAACTGTTTAGCGTGATTCCCCACCCCGCATGTAAACGACACAGGGGAGGGAAAACACCGAAAATGATGTTCAATCTCAAAGCATAATGGTCACATAGCGCTCTAGACGCACCAAGGTATCTGGTATTCCAATGTGTTACGAATGGGAACGGTCCAGAGACTACTACGAAATATATCTTGGTTATGGCATTCGGGGGTAGCAAGATCATAACAGGAGTGGAGGTTAGACCCAATTAGATACCGCAGATACCTACAAAAGTACCGAACCAGTTGCCTTTTCATTTCTACAAGTACAGTGCAATTTTTACATGATTCTATATGTGCTTGACACCTCGTTGAGCATTCCTTAGGTACTTATAGCGGTCTCTCTATTGGTGATAGTGCGGGGCATCTAGAAGCTTCATAGGGTGCCCCTATTTGACTTTAACCTAAACAATGAGACAGCAGTCGTTATAATAAAACACATGAATGGAAGAGAAGAGATCATTCATTCGGCTCCTTTCTTTAGGTGTGGCCTATGTGCAATACATCGTTGCCACCTGTTACCCGTGTCGCAAAGTTCTTTTCATCGCTCTAATTGAATATCATTACAGTAAATAAACCATGTGCTAACGTTACTGTATTGAACTGCATTTAAGCTATCCCCTCATTTGTAATCAGCAGCCACTACTAGCCATAATATGTATAAACCACCTTAGTAGGTATCATAAGGGATAGCTTAGTGTATAATGCGTTATGTAATCCATCATCATTCTGCTTAGTAAGAATATTATCAATTCTTAGAACAATTCTTAGAATCATGGTAGAAGATCTACAAACTTTTCTTAATAAAATGCAGCCTCCCAGCAATCAAGGACTTAAGATCCAAGATATGAGAGTGAGGGAGGTATCTGGGTATAGAAAGACCCTTGTTGAGCTATCATACTCGCCTAGAAGTAACCACTGTTCACAAATTCCCTCGGTTAGATACTAGGTATAATTCTTTGACAATTGAAGATTAACTATCCATTTTACATCGATGAATTCTTTTTCTCAATCTCCACCCTATCGTCTGTGCTAATGGCAGTAGCAGTAGCGTACGGGTCGACGTGCGTGGTTGCGAACTTGCGCGCTGGAACTTTGTTCATAAACAAGATGTCAAGCTCTTCATATGTCCGACCTTTAACCTCAGGTAAGCGGAAATATGACCAAACAAAAACACAGAAGGCAGTGCCGCCCCAGAAAAAGCCTGTCTTCCCCAGAAAATTCCATTCAACAGGATTCATCATATACGCCTGCAAAAACTGCGAGATGATGTTGACAAGCTGATACGATGTGCGAGAGAGGACGACTGAGAGAGGCCGTAGGCGAACAGAAGACGTTTCTGCGATAATACTATACTATAGAGAAACTTAGCAAAATAACAACCTCAAGAATTTAAAGTCAACTTACGGCTAGAGGTCCGATTGTAAGGGAGTACACAAATAACCAGATAACACATAAGCCACCCGATGGCCAGAGGCCCCGCTTTCCGGCAGTGACATCTAATATTCCAATAAGAAACAGTATAAGGGATAGCAAGCCTATACCTCCGACGTATAGAGGACGTCGGCCCCAGTATGAGATGAGCCACCATGACCTAATAAATGATAATATTAGGAAATCATTGATAATTGGAAAGGTTTCTGTGCTAATACTCACATTACTGTCCCGATAAAAGCTAACCCCTTGGCTCCTAAACTCAGATTGAATGCTTGGGCAGTATCCATGCCGGCAGTAGTGAAGAAGTATGTTGGCGTGTAAGCGAAACTACTTCCAGAAAGAATCTGCCCCATCAATGCAACGCAGACGATCTCCGTACGTCTTAAATTGGGACCTTTGAAACAGTCTAGGTATGTAGCACCCTTCGTCGACTCAGCCTCTATTCGAATAGTGTGAACCATCATAGCAAGCTGGCTGTTTATTTGTTCGTCAGTCTTCCCCCCACTAAGCCTTAATATGGAACTTCTAGCTTGCTCGAGACGCTCGGCGCGAACGAGCCACCATGGACTTTCTGGAGCCAAGAAGCACACTACCATGAGAGGAATTGGCCATAACTAAAACAAGTCAGATGTGATTATTTCCATATTTCGGGTTGGAAAGGGGGGCGGCGCGGGGTGGGGACCAACCCATTGAACGGCAAACGGGATACGATAACCCATTTCGCCTTGAATGTGAAGACACCCGCGCAGTACTCCAGTAGCGAGGAGCTGCCCGACAGCCCAGCAAAGATTGACATAGGTAGTCAAGTATCCACGTAGGTTAGTAGGACATACTTCGGATGCGTATGCGGGAGCTAACGTTGCGAAAACTCCCCAACACAGACCGCAAAGAATCTGACCAACAAGGAGCACCTCCTTGCTGGGGGCAAAGAACACAATGAAGATGAAACAATTAAGAATGGCTAGGGATATGACTAAAGTCCACCGATAGCCGAACCTAGAGGCCATGTATCCGTTTATTAGTCCACCTATGCAACTGGTAGTCAGCTGATAATATCCCGATTTAGAGGTTCAGTATCGTAAATAGTCAATTTCAACATATGAAACTAACATACCAACAACAGCACCGGCAGTACTTCCCATATTCAAAGCTGTCTGCCATTCACCATTGACTTGCCAGCCGACCTCGTCGCCGAAGTATTGTCCAAATTTCTGCTGAAACTCGGGATAGGCGAAGAAATTACCGATGAGAATGGTATCATAACTTCAAGACTTAGCATCAGAATCAAACAGCTGCAGTATTAAATTCGTAATGGCCTACCCTTCCATTACAATGGACATAGAGAGCAAAATTGACCAGAAAACGGCCTTGCGGTTTTCCTGCAGACCTTGCCATAGCGTCTGCGCATGCTCGTCTTCCGTGGCTTGCTTGGCATCGAGAATAGCAGTGTGCCCTAGCTTCTCCTCCAACTCTTGGTTTGCTACCTTCTGCGCACTACCAACCTGTGTTTGGGTTGCCATGGTTGGTCTAAGTAACAGTGAATAACTTAGACTAAAGACTGTCTGTAAAGGCGAACACACGAGGTGCATTAGAAACTTGCCTGAGCCAGAGCTTGGGGGAAAGGACCACTTATATATATATTATATATATACGTGTTGCTGACCAGATATGCTGTCCTCCTCTCCGCCTGTTCAACAACAGTGACGGATCAAATGCAGAAATCGGGGTTAAGATGTGGGGATTGGGGAAGTCTGGGGTATCAGTGAGATCTGGGGAGCCATGTCCATCGCGAGACCTGCCCAACTTGGCTGATTATTGTCAGTTTTTATCCACCATTCAGATCATTTAATCATCGCTCTAAAGTAGTATGAAGACCGCACAGGGCGCAGTAGCGCATCCTAATGATTTGTGCTTCATCGGATCATGGCCCGGTGATTGCATGATCGAGTCGCATGTTATACTTCCTTGGAGTCTCAATTTTAGCTAAACTGAAATTGAAAATTTCATCCATTGCCTACTTCAGCCAAAACATCTGTTAATACCTATACACATCAATCGGGCTATGTGGGAATGTTGATACTCTTATAGAAACCAAATCTCACTTAGACAGGTACGTTCAAGGAAATTTGGTCAAACTTGTTTAAATAGACATGACTCGATAGGGCATTCTATAATCGGGATTCCTACATGTAGGTATTTGATCATGAGGTGAAATAATAACGGAAAGACGGACCGACAACCGTTGACATGGATTCCTATTTTTGAGGGAGAAAAACCAATGAAAAGGAGAGTAAGACGCGCCGTAGAAAATGCTCCTTTGTAAGTCATATCTAGTTAAGTATTGCTTTTGATAGCATTGATGATAGAGAATCTTCTCTAGCAATGCACTGCTCGCTTACTAAGACACGAAATAGGGGGGCTTACCTAAGTAGGTGCTTAGTAAAAGATTACCTAAATAAATGATTACATAAATAGACGATTACATAAATAGACGATTACATAAACAGATGATGACATAAACATACAATTACATAAGCACATGATTACATAAATAATTAATTACTAAGTATTTATGTAAGTGATCACGGGTTTGTCTCCAATTGTGCTTATTAATACGCACTTGCTAATTGGAAGTGGCTCAACCATATTCCAAGAAGTGGCTGGCAGCTATTTTAAGGTCCAGACTCTAACCTTTGAACCCCACCGGCCTTCCATACTAGCGGCTTACATTCAAAGCAATCAAATTTACAGTCAAGATGGCATCATCATCCCAATCATATTCGTTACAACTCGCTGAACGCATACACAACACCACTGGTCAGGACAAACTCCCGCATATATGTATCGGCGGTTTTCTTCTAGAGTCGTTTTGGAATGGAGTTGTCGAGAAAAGGCTTTTGAAGACGTCGCCTGCACTTGTGCGAAAATCTCTATGGAGAGCTGCTGTCTTCTGGCCAGGTGTTTACCTCACTACTAGGGCAGCATTGATATGGGCAGAATGGAGGGTTCGGAAGGCCAAAGAAGAACGACGTGAAAACGAGACCGCATCTTAGCATTTCCCTCGCCTGGACGTTGCCTACATCCGCTCCTTTTGTATCAGTCTCTCGAAATATTCTAGCGTGACAGACAGAAAGAATGATGATGTGGAAGCTCTCATATTTCGGACCGCGCTCGGACCTCTCTATTTTTGACAGTGTACGGGACTAGTAGAAAGAGTCAAAAATCTTTCTCGACCCAGGTATTTTCCTGACGAAGATGGTCGCATCTACGGCACCGCTTTTCAGGCGAAAGCAAGATGACGATGGTAATAACACCCGAACATGATCTTACCTCGTATGAATTAGTTCCGTGCTACATGACGTGAGCTGAAGAACGTATAGGTGGAGAAGTCGACATCACAGGTGAGAAAATATTGCTAGACAATTGATTATCATAACAATTTTCATCATAAGAAAGGCATTGTTGAACATACAACAAATTGCACCAATGCCAAGCTATATGAAGATATCATGAAGTTGTGTGGAATTGCGGCATCAAAACATTGGAGAACAACCACCAACGGGTAAATGATGCGATTAGACCAACTAATCACGTCAATTTCAATGCTCTTTACTGGATCCACAAATTCCCATCTGTCCCAGTTCGGCCATATCTACCATACAGCCTTACGCAATAGAAATCATCGTCGTACAATCACGACACTCAAATGCTCTCCAACTCTTGCATATTATATTTGTATATCTATATATGTATATATATCAGCTGGAACTTGCCCGCAGATGGATTTCTAGGTGTCCGAGTTCCTGTCCGCCCATCATCATCTGCTAGTATCTTCTTACCCATCCCTGATACTTCCCCCTACTCTTTGGATGCCCAATCCATAAACAAATAGCTCCCAAGAGTCGTGCATCCTATCAGTCATGGTTGGGTATCAAATTGATAGCAGCTATATAGAATTGTACGACGGGAGGGACCATCGGCACTCTATTTGCGTCGAAACAGCCTACTCGAAGCGCCTAACCTTTAGTCTAACAAGTCTAACAACTAGCTCGCTCGACTGAATCAGCAATACCTTAAGGCGAATCAACCAAATGTCAAACCACCAAACTTTCCCGCAATTTATTCGACTACCCACGGAGATCAGGCGACTGATTTGGATTCACGCTCTCCCTAGAGGTCGTATCCAGCTCTTCGCCAAGAATGTCCCATGGGAGAACTGGCGTCTTTTACCACCGGTAGCTGCCCACGTCTGTCGAGAATCACGAGAAGTTGCCATGAACCATGCAGTCGTGCGAGGATTTCCAACTGCCGAGGACACTCACACTACCACTTGGTTCATCGGGTCTCGTGATATCCTCGAACTTCACAGCGGCTATCCATATCCATTATCGAACCCGGAACCGTTCTTCTCTGCAGTTGAAAGGATGGCAATCAACGCGGGTGACTTCCAAGGCGATATCAAAGTGGTCATTAGAGACCTCCTCGAGGGTCACCGTTTCAATAGCGTGAAGGTGGTCTATCTTATAGTTGAGCAGATTGAGACGGCGTATTGGCCCAAGTTTAGGCCGGATATAACTGAACAGGACAAGGGCAAAGGAACGATCCTTGATCTGTCCAGCGACGAAGACCACAGAAAGATCGAGGGCTACAAGGCATGGGCGCGTTTTCAGGAGATGTCACCCGTGTTTCCTCGGCGCGAAGATGTGGAACTTGTTCGCAGATCAAGTCTGGAAAGGGTCATATTAAATGAGATACGTCTTTACCACGAGCGGTTGTTACAGGCCGGGTATATGGAGGAGGAGGGCAGGACATCGTTCCCAACAACCACACCTATATCTCATGACCACCCTTGGATTCTCCAGCAATGGAGTCGATTGCCGGAATTTAGGTCGGCTATATTAATACTTGGATGGCGGTAAACTCGAGTCTGGATTTGATGTGAATATAATGGATAAGAACAAAATATGTCTAAGAATTACCCCTGACTAGGTACAGATATCGTGTTTATCTAGGTACTCACAACTTACTTTTGCAATAACCATAAAATTCTTGAAATTTTAAGTTGCCGTTAGATTGAAACGATCTTACTAGCGGACTTTTGTGTCTAGAGGGGCTTCCAGACTCCAGAGACTATCGCAGTTCATAGTCAACATAAGCACACTAACTTAACTCCCTGACACCTTAGAGGTGGGCACCAAAAATAGTAGTTACCCCCACACCATTTAAACATCTGTGGCTTTACTTGTGGCTGTCGAATCAGCGATACCGTTCCTTACCCCGGTCCAATTGGAAAGCGCCCGGTCCTTCCGACTGGAAACGGACATTTTATTAGGTATGGTCTGTGCAACCTTAACACATTTTAGCGGACTTTATCCCGTTGCCGAGGTGTCATTTGTTCACTTCCCTTACTTTGACGCGTTTACCTTCGGCTGCTTCGTCAACGTAAACGTGTCCAGCAGGAACCATTTTCTTCACTTCACTTCCTGCTGCAATGGCGTCCTCGCAGCGATTTTCGGGATACCCTCGCGCAAAGAAAGGCCCTAAGACGGTATATGCGCCAGTTGCTGACAAGAATCCTGCGCTTAGGGGATGGTCTTTGATAATTGCGGCGAAACTGTATGTAGTCTTGTTTGCCCCTTAAACTGACATGTCGTCGCTCATATGAATTAGCGTCACTTATTCCCAGTCCATTGCTCAGGCTACATGGTCAAATGCTAAATTTGGTTGCGTCAAAGACGTCCCTGGGCTACATGAATATGACTGGCGTCTCCAGGTATGCCGTCCAACACCTTTATGTTCTCACGTGTACCTATCCACGTCGAATAATTGACAGACTGAACAGCCTATTGTCACGCCGCTTATACCGGATGGTGTCGTTCAGAGCAAAGCAGAAATTACTCCTGAGCTTCATGAACGTCAGTCGGATGATCTAGCTGGCCGCTTTTATTCTGCTGCTGATTACCATGAGCTTTACAAATCCGGAAAACTAACACCCCTTCAAGTCGTCAAAGCCTTGCTCCCGCTGATATCTAGGGGTCAGACACCGCCTGCTAAGTATGAATCAGCCTTCGCGGTCACGAAAGAGGGCATAGCACTCGCTGCAGCTAAGAAATCGACGGAGCGCTATGCTGCCGGCCAACCCCTAGGTGTCCTTGACGGCGTACCAATAGGAGTCAAGGATGACATGGATGTTGAGGGGTACATTTCTCATATGGGACTTCCATTAAATTCAGCTGATCCCTTCTTCAAACCAGCTACCGGCACAATTTGGCCAATTGCTCAATTAGAAGCTGCTGGAGCTATCGTCGTCGGAAAGCTAGTAATGCATGAGCTTGGTTCCGATGTCAGTGGGTGTAACCCCCATTGGGGAACGCCGGTGAATTGGAACAATCCATCTTATTACCCAGGCGGCTCATCCTCCGGCGGGGGCTCGGCTCTCTCTGCAGGATTGGTGCCCATCGCAATCGGTACCGATGCGGGAGGGAGCATCCGCATCCCGTCATCATTCTGTGGCGGGTATGGATTGAAGCCTACCTTACATCGCACACATACGATGAAGTCGTCAATCTGCGTTATTGGTCCTATGGCCGCGACGGTTAACGACTTAGCTATTGCATATCGTATTAGTAAGTATACGTCTCGTTGTGGAATATAGCTTTTCACAAACGCATACTGACTCAAGGCATTGTAGTGTCAGCGCCTAACCCAGAAGACCCGATACAAGGCTCATTCGCACTGTCCATCCCACCTAGCCCTACAACTAAGAAGACAATCGGCATTTACAAGGATTGGTTCGACCAAGCCTCCACGGACGTTCTCGACATTACCGGGAAGGCGATCTCTTACTTCACAGACAAGCTAGGCTACGAAGTTGTCGACATTACTATCCCGTACCTGCTCGAAAGTCAGTACGGGCACAGCGCGTGGGCGCTCACAGAAGGCCTAGACCACCGCCGGTCCCACGCCGTGGACCCCAACTACCCCCTCGCAAATGTCAACCACTGTAACCAGCTTCTGATGGCGGTCGGCGGTTGCACGCCCGGCGTTGACATGATAAAGTTCGGGCAGCTCAGGGGTCTGCTCATGGAGCACCTCGCGTTCTTATACAAGAAGCATCCGAATTTGCTAATCGTGACACCGACGGCCCCCGAGGCTGGCTGGAAGATCCATCCCGGTGATCAAGCGTACGGGTTCAGCGACGGCAACGCGACCATCCGGAACATGATGTACATCTGGCTGGCGAACTCGACGGGCTGCCCGGCTGTCAGCGCGCCTGTCGGATACGTCGATGCTGAGGTGGGTGAGGGAAAGTTGCCTGTGGGCCTGATGGCGATGGGAGAGTGGGGCTCCGAGGAGCAGTTGCTCGCTTGGGCGAGGGAAACCGAGGGGTATCTGAACGGTGTGAGTGAGGGTGGAAGGTATAGACCGCGAGACTGGGCCGATGTCGTCGAGATTGCTAAGGGTACTGACTAAGGGGCGGGGCCTAGGTATGTTGAATTAAAGGGCCTCTATGTCGGCTGGCCTCTGCAGCCTATGATTATGGTAGCCCGCCGCCAAAAAAAAAAAACGCCAAAAGGTATAAATTACTAAACCTTTAAAGCCTATTCTTCCGGCGCTACCCATTTGTTTAGGAAGGCCTGAACCTCTATCCACTGGGTTAATTTATGATATGATAGAAGAATGGGTATGCGGAGTCGGATAATCTAGTCATGACGAGTGTGACATCTCGAATATCACCATCTTTAGCTTCGATCTTCATTACCGCTATTGATATCTCGCCGTTACCTCGCCCTGAGTCTTTCGAGCCCCGTCCGTGAACCATGGTCACCTATATCAAAGGTTACTCGGCGAGCTGCCTTGGCCACCCTACTTGCCAAAATATCAGATATGATAAATAGGGATGACTTACTAAGAGACTTCTAAAGCCACATGCACGATGGTACAGCTGACCTTCACGTACACTCTCAGGGGTTCAGGGGTTGGGGGTTAGAGTCCGAAACCGCCTTATTCTAAGTCTTCGTATTCGCACCAAGTCTTACTCCGGCTCTGGACCTCTAGTTCTAGATATCATCACCACCGCTACGTTAATAGTATTTGTCGACAAGGGAAATATCGGAGTTTGAGCCTCTGATCGTTTCTACGGGTAAACCCTAGGTGACTCCTTCCAGCCGACCTTAACCGCAAATTCATATCAAAGTAAGTTGAAACGCAACTACCATCGAGAACCCCCACGGTATGTCTGTTACTATGCATGCGCACGCAGAAGGGCAAAGTGCTCGCTATCGGCCCGGTCACACTCCTCCAGCCGCCCGGAACGCTCGTAACGACTATGCGTGACTCTAAAACTTGCCTCTCGAAGTAACTAGCCCTTATTTCGCATACAAGGCTGCTGCAGAAGTTTATAGCCAAGACTTAGTAGGATAGGTACGTAGGTAAGCATATCTCTTGGCCAATGAACTAAAAAGGTGACGAACATGGAATAATCTTTGGGGAGGTAGAATGTTTCTCCTTATGGGCTCCTGTAACTTGCAGGCCTAGTCGTCGATCGACTAGGAGCGGTTACTTACCGAATACTTGCATATTGACATCGGCGACTAACCTACCCCGGACGCGACCTGACTAACACTGGAGAGTTATTACCATACTCCACAATAGGCATTTTTACGGTGTATGGCGATGAGCTCGCGGATACTGCCCCTTTCAATCACAACAGACATGCGATACTATGCTGGAGATACGATCACAACAAGTCTCCGCAAGAGGAAGGTGTTACGCAACTTTTATTTCGCCTCTGTACCCCAGAATACCTATGTAGTAGGTACGCTGAATACCACCAAGTATGCGCTATACATGGTAACTTCAAAGATTCTTCCGCAGAAATAATATTAAATTAATTTCTTCCCTTCTTCTATTATGTAAAGGTTTATGCCCTAGCTAATAGCTTCTATCTAGTATAAATACCTATTTCTTTACTAAAAAGAGAGAAAAGGGAAGAAGGAAAGTTGTACCGATTCGGCGCTTGAATCTCAATGTATGATGCATGATATATTAGTCAACTCTTAACAGCTTGGCAGTAAGAAAGGACGCGAGTACGTTCGAGATAAACGTGATCCAGATTGTTACAGGATTCGCATTCTCTTCGAATCAATGGGGTCTGCCCAGACAGTTATAAGAAAGAGGCCCACCTTAAACACGACTCAGTCCTGCGATGTCACACTGCGTAACAAATCATACCTCATCGAAACCGCTCACGAGGTTTTCAAAAGCACATTACAGCTGCTTCGAACTAGACGTGGTAGGAAATCTAGTTGTCTCTTTTCCAATTATAGCTTCTCAGGCTATCTCCGAGATACCCATTCCTTGTTACCCGAGATGGAAATGCCGTTACCCAGTTATGTAGCTCTTATCTGATTCTTGCAGATCACTGAAACCTAGGTATATGCAGCTCAATTAAAGCGCGTGCTACCCGATCCCTAGTCACGTCACTTTATGAGACACTCTTTTGCGACGAAATCCAAGGTACTGCGGGCTTATATACTGGAGGTATAAGTGAGCTCGGCTTCCCATTCGTCGACTTTATTATACCACGGTAGTTTGCCGCGTATAAATCTGACGGCATGACACCTATATGTAGGTATTTATCCTAAAGCCCCACCATGTGCCCTGTCTTCGAGACTCGTCAATACAGAACCAAGAGAGTATACGTGATCCTCAGCGACTGCAACAACTCGGGATCGCCAATCCGAAATGCTTATATTCATGGACTAGTGACTAATGTTGTATAATCCTAATTCTAAAATTCCTATTCGACGCAATCCTATGGGCTCGCAAGAGCTAACACTTGCATGCGAAATTCAACGGCTGGTCAGTCAAATGTGAAAGGGTTCCTTTCTATCTAGTATGCTGATATTATCGCCAAATTTGCATTTTCACATGATCTTGAGCTAGGGATTCGAAAACGAGTTTTACAAACCTCGTGGAAGCATGATCTGCATGGTAGCGATTCCCCATATTATTAGATCTTGCACCATGGATGAATTAAGTTTAATTTGAACTAAGATTCTCGACGATCACTGTATCGGATCGTGAAAACCGGGCTCGCTGGTCCAAGCAATTAGCTAACCTTTTTATCCTTGTTCTTCGTTCTCGTCCAGTAAGTTGGTCGGACGACCCTCCATGAATGATTGCTAGCCATAGTAAGCATCGTCACTGGACACTACAGGATTCCGCCTCAAGTTAGTTCAAAGTCAAATCTCAGCCTCGACGGTCTCGACTCCTTGCGTTCACATCATGACTTCAGGAACATGATGAGTTGAGCACATCGTAGTCTTCCCCTCGAGATGATGTGTTAGAACTCGCTTCTCCATAACGTGGGGTTGAGTTTCATCGGCGTCGAGTTATCGGTAGATGGCTCCAACACTACCGAAATTGATCCAGTACTACCATTGAACACGCAAACCCTTCCCGCTCAACATCTCCCATTCGTATTGCGCTCGTCTAGCTCCGTGCACCTAAGCTAGCTACTTCTGCACCCCCACGCCGATCTAAGTGGAAATCTCACATGGATTATCTCGGTAACACGCCCGAACAAGGTTGTAACCGTGACAGCACCGGGCTCTTGGCGTCCAGAGTCGGCAACGGTACTTACTCGTCCCTTAGGGCAGTGGATGGCTGGCTCGGAAGCCCCTGGATAGCCAAAGCTTATTCTCCCGATCTTCCGGTGTTTTAATTTAATAATTTTCCAACGTCGACTCTATTTCGACAACTTTCGATGTCTCGATTACCTCACGTCAACTCGACATGGGAGTTCAATTACTCCCTGAGGTAGTTGGCGTTGCTATTATCGTTCTTGTTTATTCATTCCTGTGCCTTGTATCTAGTTGTCTTATGATATGGTTGGTTTGGACACATCACGAAAGGGATAGTTGTACGTTGGAAATTGCCGAAAATCGCCACCCCGACCATTTCACCACTAATTGCTAATTATAATATGTAGATGTCGCGCTACTTTCTTACTCCACGCTTCTTGGTACCATCGGAAGTATCATTCAGCAATTTCACACGTTCATATGGTGGAGAGATATCAAGACAGAGCAGTATGAATACACCCTTAGGAATCTTGGTAGCCCGGAGATCGCCATCGCGGGAGCGTCATTTGGCATAGATCTTGTCCTCTTCTATATACGTAAGTATAAGGAGCCTCTGTCGCTAATCGAAACACTGCTAAATATCGCAATAGAATACTACACCTACAATGCGGAAGCAATGCTTACTCTTTTCTGGGCTATCGCGCTCACGTATACCGTATTTAAATTCGCACACTTTACAACTTCCAAACGCGTCAGGCATAGAGTCAACCAATTGGCAAAACTTGTGGCCATTATCCTGCCGGCCATTCTCATGGCTCTCTTGCGTGTAGAAGCTGTCCAAAATTCACATGCTGCTTTCCTGATACTCGCCAACTTCAATAGTAAGTGTCTTCCCCCCCTTATTCCCGATAAGATGCTAGTAACGCTGACAGGAAAGTAGTAATGATTAGCCTTTCGATTGGCAGTGTTCTATTGATAGCGATTCTCATCAAGTACATCTATACTCGACACCGACTTGTCTCATGGAACGCTCGTTACTTGTTTTCGCGGAGGTCGCGGGAGTCAGGGGGGAGCATCAACGTGTTAGATCAAGGCGACGGCCGTCAAAGTATCTACGATCGTTGGCTGGTGCTACGTTTCTCCATTGGCTTCGTCGTGCTGGCGACTTTCCAATTGATCACGATTCTTTCAGAGATAGCTCAGCTGAGAACCCACACCAAAGAACAATTAGGCGAATCCGCGGATTTATCGGTGGAGAAAGCTAGGACCGACTTCCTACATTTCTTAGCAGGCGTTTCGACTAGTTTACTCGTAAGTCTATCACAAGATTCCCTACATTGTCTAATCCTTCGTTCACTCCATCGGCATCTAGCTACCGTGATACAGCCATGCTGATCATAGGCTCTTCGTCTCTAATCTGTACACATAGTCAATGTGTCGCTAATATATTGCCTTCAAGGTCTTCGTCGTTTTCGGAACTACACGCACATTCCGGCAAACGATGTACAAAACATTCATACCGCGGAGGTTTCGCAAGCAAACAGCAGATATAGAGGCTCCGGTAGCTCCCGTCCGCGACCGGGACATCCTTGATGAAACAGATTACGGGCAAGAATTCCAGGATACGTCGAATGAACCACCTTCCGATACAAGGTTGAAGAATATGGATCAAGCGACAACAACAACAACGGCCGCTGATCATAATGGGCAATATTCAGCTCTATCAACTTTATAATGCGGTGGACCCGGAGTACGGAATTATAACTACCTACCGACCTAGGTATTAATCATTGTATTACGCTTGTATAACTAGGAGTCAAGGTCAACATTATGAGTTTCGGTGACATTAGTCAGCTAAGGACCAGGCGTTGACTAAAGGAAGATGGAATATAGGGAACACATGGGAAAGGGACACGAAAAGGTGGTTAATACTACCAGGCGCTGTTTGGGATCTGGATAAATCATGATACCCCTTTTGTTTCTATTATCTATGAGTCTGTATGAATAAATGTAATATAACGTCTTGATACTATTCCTAGTACTCTCTCAAATCTAATTAACACCTGCTTTGACGAAATCGTGAAACTTTGAACACTGATCAATGAAAATGCGTTTTGGTTTTAAGAGTGGGTACCAAATGATGAGGTTATTCGGACCCATAAATTTATCCACTTCGCTTTACAATTTGGTGGTTAGTTATTCCGAAAGGGCTCAGGGGTAAAAAAAAGGTGATCAAGAAATAATGGCCATAGTGCTAAAACAAAATCCTTCATAAATAGGTCCCTACCTAGGTACCTAGTCAATCCAGCTCATGAAAAATTTCTGACACTTTATAAAACGTGACTACGGTATTCATAATTACTCGAAGTAAAACTAATGCCCTGATCACGAACATGGAACAGAATTAAAATATCAATTAGGGAAGTGGTTCAATTCAATTCAACTGACTAGGTACATTCTACGTGCTCTTGATACTTAGTAACTTAAACGCTCTTGACTTGACACTCAGCAACTTAGGTAGACGCTCAATGTTCTACATCCTCGGCCCGTACATGGGAAGCTTGGTACTCCTGAACTAGCGACATTCGGTGAAAAATCCGGCGTTCCAACACCGTCCTTAGCTGATTGTTTTCAGCTTCGGTAAGTGTGTGGATAGCCGGTACTCCTCTTCTTGTTCGGCTTCCTAGTGTCTCGATCATCTTCCCGGCAGTAAAGTCGAACCTGTAAGATCGCCAGCTCAGGTCGCCATCCCAATCGGCCTTGTATTCGGGTGGCTCAACACCCTCAAAATCATCAGCAACAAAATGGGCGGTTTTGCCATGTGTCATGACTACGATGTGAGCTCCCTCGCCCGCCGTGTGTGCAAGATCCATCAGCCACTCTCTTCCAGCCGCAGTGCGTGCTTTGATTTTCCCCGCATCATAGGCATACGCGCTATTCGGGTCGGTGCTTTCCCACCCGCTGGGCAACGCACCTTGGTCGATCTGAGTGCTAAACTCTGCATTGAGTGCCACAGCGCTGGACCCAAAGCTTGGGGATAGAGACCCTATATCCATCAGCTCTGGGAGAAGGATGATTTGCTTACTCGAAACGATACGGTCAAACGCGATACGGCAGGAGTATATGGAGCTACGCAACGGTGAAGAAACAACGTGGGTAACGTACTGCATGAATGGGAGGAACGGTGAATGAGAGGAGAACTCGAGGCACTGCTCGAGTCCTCGCTCGGATAAACCTGAGTCTCTAGCATTGTCGAATCCTGGCTCTGCGTCGTACTTGGTCTCGGCAGTTCTGAAAATGTGAATCGTCGCCATGATGAATGGTAGGTAGTTTAAGTAGGTATGTATTTGTTTTTCTATTTTATTTTATTTTATTTTGAATTAGGTAGGAGTGAAGTAATATGTGTGATAGAATGCCGGAAAGAATGTCGTGATAGAAGTGGTGATTGCAGATATATATATTTGACAAGCGCGACGAAGTATATAAAAAATACGATGTTGTTTTAGAACCATCATAGGCATCATATCAACTTGTTCTTTTACCAACGTCGCGTTGTGTCATTGTGCTATCATTTTGCAATTCTGTCTAAATGGAAACAATGTCGTTGTTCTAAATCCCATGATTAATACCATTGTCACAACAATGAACAATGCAGGGGCCTTCGATCCTCTTATTTTGGCAATGAGGTTCATTTACGCGTACCTACCTTGGTGCCTCCCTACCTGCCTACCCACCCAGGAAATTCAACTTCCATGCTCTAGGCTAGGTAGGGCGTATTGCTCTATGATTACTAATTCCACAATTCCGGGTCTTTGATCACTCGATTTATCTTCAAGATTATGATGCAACGATGTAGTTCTCTTTCTACTACGACCAATATATTCTCTGTGATTAAATACCGGTTCGTATTTTGTGATTGCATAATTAAACTTGGAGGCTTGAAAATAAGACATCGTTGGCGCTTAATTGGCAAAAGTCCTTTTGCTTATTTACCTTTTTAATGTTTGAACTTTAAGAAGGTTATTATGTCGGGGTGATTTTTTTTATGTTATAAAAATTTAACTTCGTTATTTCCGCGAATAAAACATTTTTAAAAATATTAACCTTTTTAATATGGTAATTTTTTAAAATCGAAAAAGTCGAATGTAAAGTAAATTATATATTTTATATAAAATAAAAAAAAGTTTAAAATAAATAATAAAATTAAAATAATTCGATTTTTATTTTTTTAAATTTTTTAATTAATTATTTAAAAAGTTTTAATTATTTAAAATTTTAAAATAAAATTATATAAGCGCGTAATAATTATAAAGCTTAAATTATTATATGTTAATAAATTAAAAGCTTTATTTATATTTTATTATGTGTTTTATTATATGTAGTTTATAAATAAAGCATAATAATTAAATAAAGAAATAAAAGGATCTTTATTATTAAAAGTGGTTAATATAAAAGTATTTAAAACTTATTTATACGAATATAAATTTAATTTATTTTTAATAACTTAATTATGATTTTAATAATATATATTAATTATTAATTTATTTATGTGAAAAGTTTTTTATAATAACATTTTTTTTTATTATTAAATGAATAAATTAACGTATTTAATAAAAGGTTTATTAAAATAAAAGACTTATAATTTTAATTATAAATAAAAGTTAAATAAAAAGCAGCGAAGTTTTGGTTATTAAAGTATAATTAAATTTAAGGAAAATATAAGATATAATAAAATTATTATTTTAAAAATGTAAAATAATAAAAAAAAAGGTAATGTAAATAAACGAACGTTATTAAAATGATATAAAGCTTTTTAATGAAGAAATGAAAACTATAATAATTATGTTTATTAAATTAAAAATAAGTGGAATAATAAACGATTTAATTGCGAATTTTAATGATTTAAATGAATTTAATATAAACTTTTATATTAATATTAAAATTAATTAAAAATTATACGAAGATTTAAACAATTTAAACTTAAACGATTTAAATGTTAAAATTAAATTATATTAATTCTATTATTAAGATACCGAAAAACAAGTTAAATTACGTTAATTAAAAAAAAGTAAAAAAGTTTAAAAAAGCGTTAAATTTAAGGAAAAAATTATAACCCTTTTAATTAACGATTTTTTAAACCTTTTAAATTTAAATAATAATTATAATAATTTATTAAAAGTTAAGGTTAAATAAGTATTTAATGAAAATTACGTGTTAAAGTAAAAGAAATTTAATTTTACCTTTAATAAGGAAAATTATTTAAAAAATAAAGATAATTAATTAATGTATTATAACACCTTAATGTTAACCTTTAAAAAAATTAAGTTTAATGATAATTTTATTTTTATTAATCTTAATGAATTATGTGTGGTAAAAGTTATTATAAAAATTTGTAAGCGTTAACCTTTTAATTTAATTATTAAAATTTAAAATGGATTTAAAATAATTAATATTTTTTAAAAGATGTTTTTAACATTTAAAAAAATTTATTAACGAAAATTTTGGAAAAAGTTAAGTAATATAAAGTATAATAATAAGAATTTATTAATGTATATATTTAAATAATAATTATTAATTCGCTAATATAAAAATATTAAAATAATTATTAATAATTAATAATAAGTAATAATGTTTTTTATTATTTATGAAAATAAGGTAACGGAATGGGTTAAATTTATTTTAAAGTTAATTAAGGTAATTAATATGTCGATTAATAATATAATTAATAATTTTATTAATAAGTTTTAAAATAAAGTTAATAAAAATATAAATTATAATATTAATAACCATAACGTTAATGTTAATATTAATAATAATAATTAAGGTAAATGGCGTAACGGTTACGGCAAAAACTGTGGTGGTTATGGTGGTTAAAATAGTTAATTAAATGATTATAAACTTAAATGAAATAAAAAATTAAGTCCTTTATGTTTTAATTATAACGAGTATAATTATTTAACGAAAGATTATTTTAAATTAAAAAAAGATTATAATAATAATAATAATTAAGGATAATTAAATGTAATAAATTTAAATAAAAAAAGTAATTATATGTTTAAATTAATAATCGTTATTTTTAATGTAAAAGTAAATAATTATAAGTTAACGTAATTAATTTAAGCTTATAAAAATGAGATAAAAAAACGTTATATAAGATTATTATTACGAAAAAATAATAATTATATAATGGCTTTTATAAATATAAAACTTATAAATATTTATTTAATTATTTAAATATATTTATTAACCTTAAATAAAAAGAATAACCTGTTATTTAATATTAAATTAAACGTTTATATTATAAATAACATAAATAACTTTAATTTAATAATAATTATAAATATTAAAAAATATAATTTTAAAATAATTATTAATGATAAAACCGTTAAGGCTGATTTAATAAGTAAGGTTATATTTAACTTCGTTAAAAACAACGATTAATATATAATTATAATATTTAATTATATATTATACGTTGATATTTTCCCCATACAAATTATTTTAAGAAAATTATTTTATTATTATAATAATAAAATTAATAATATAACACTCCAAGAACCTAATAACTACGTGATAACCATTTTAAATATTTAAAAAAAAAACTTCTTATTGTGGATATATAATGAAATTAAGTTAAGCGTGTAAAAGCTTTGGACCTTAAAAAATTAATAAAATAATGTGTTAAGGATAATTTTGGATAAGATACGAAATGTAAAAATAATATTTTAATTGAAAATTAAAGGTAATAATTTCAAGTTTAATGAAAAAATAATGAAAAAACTTATTTTGTGGTATTAACATTTTTATTATTTTAATATAAAACGATTAATATAAACGATTTAATAAACGATTAAAATTAATTTAAAACCTTTTAAAGTAAAGGCTTTACTTTGTTTTACGTGTAATTAAATAAAAGTGTAAAACATTAAATTACACGATACTTAAAAACGAAGTAAATATATTAAAAATATAATATGGTATAACCTTAAATTATTGTAACCAGTTTTAATAAAAAGGCATAAATATTTTTTCTTTATTATCGAAAATATAAATTAATATTAACGTTTTAAAATATATAAAAATAAAAAAAATATATAAATAATTTTAAAAACTTATATTAAAAAAATTTAATAAACTTTCATTATTTTCCCACGCGATAAAAACGGTTAATTAAAAAAGATTATAATAATAAAATTTAATAATAAATTAAAATTTAAGGTAAATAAAATTAAAAACGTTTATAAGGATAACGAGATTAAAATAATCCTTTCCACGTTATAAAATTAATATTAAAATAATATTCTTAAACGATATATTCGAATTATATAAAATGTAATATAAATTATTATTATTTAAATAAAAATACCCTTTTACTTTTAACCATAAATAATACAAAAAACAACTTATATATTTAATCGAATAAATATATTAATTAACAATTAAATAACAACGTTAAAACATTATTAAAAAAGCTTTTAACTTAAAAAAAAACATAAATTTAATAATAATAATTTAAAGATATTAAAAACGCATTATATAACTTTCATTAACGAAAACCAATAAATTTATATAAAAAAACTCGAGGTTTAAAAAGTTAAAATAATATTTATAAGTTTTAAAGGTTAACACAATTACTTTATATAACTTATTAAAAACAAATAATTTTTAAAAACACTTTACATTATATTTCATAAAAATATTAATGATTAAAAAAATATATTAAATCCATGAAATATTATTAAATCCTTTCCTTTTTATATACAAAAACGATTACATTATTAAACCGTTTTAAAAAATTATATTCGTAATAAAAATCACAACATTATTAACAAAAATAATATAAATTAAAAAATAAGTTAAATTAAAAGAAAACAAGGCAAATTATGCAAGATCCGGCCCAAAACTTATATTAATAAAATATTCTTAAATTATAATAAAATCATAATCATAATTAACTAAAAAAAAAAATATAATTAAATAAACAAAGAATTCGAAATCATTAATCGAATTAATTATAATAACAAATTTATTAATCATTTTATACGATGGGAACTATTTGTGAAATAAATAATTCATTTTATAAAAAAAAATCTAATTAATAATTAATATTAAAAATAAATTATAATATTATTAAAAAAATTTAATATATTTAACATAAAAACTAATAATAATCTTTCATTTTATAAAATAATAAACAACGAAAATCGTAAAAATTAAACGAAAATAATTATAAAAAAAATCAAGGAAAACTTTAAACATAAAACGTTTAAATTTATATAATAAAAAAATATTTATAACAACTTTATTAATACCAAATAAATATTAAAAAAAAATTCCTTTTAAATAATATATTTAATAAATTCAAAGCTTGTATTTATGTAAAAAAATTTATACAAAAATACAAAATCGATTACAATAAAACGAAGGTTATAATTACGAAATTTATTTCATAATAAATCTTAATAACCTTAATAACCATTAAAAGATAACATATGATTTAAATAAATTTTATTATTATATATTTAAATAACACGTTAAACAAAGATTTATTTATAAAACAATTCCCATTACTTACAAAATACTTCAAATTATACATTAATAAAATAAATAAATATAATTATTATAAAAATAAAATCATTTAATTAATTAACCCATTATATAAACTTAAATAAACCAAAGTAATTTAATAATAAAAAATCAAAATATTATGAAAAAATCATAAATATATACCGTTAACATTTAATAATATAATATATATTAACAAAGAATTAAAAATCATTATAATTTCGTACGTGGATAACTTTATTTTATTCGAAATAAATAAAAAATAGTTTATGGAAGTCGTTATAAGCTTAAAAGAAAATATGCTAATTATTAATTTTAAAAACGTTAATTAATTTTTAAGCGTACGAATTATAAAATTAAATTTAATAAAAAACGTGTAAATTAATTAAAAGATATATATTAAAAAAATATTCCGTGAATTTAATTTTAATAAAATATAAAAGTAACCCATTAAAACTTTTATTAATTAAATTAATTTATCATCCATAATAAAAAACCTTAATTAAACAAGTAATTATAATATTTATAAATTTACTTCGTTAATTAAAAAGTTTAATTTCTTAACTTATTTAATTAAATTAAACCTTAATTTTATTACATTTATATAAATAAAATTTATAAATAATCTTTCACAAGAATATTTATCCAAAATAAAAAAAATACTTAAATATTTAATTAACACACATAATTAATTCATTTATTATTAAACATTAAATTAAAATCATCCCCATTAAAAACATAATAAATTAAAATTATTTAAAACAATCGATATAAATTTAATTAATAATATGGATTTTAAAAAATTAACCATTAAAATCATATTTTTCATAAGCGGTGGCCTTGTTTTATGGTTATTAAAATTGTAATTAATTATTAATAAAGGGATTTTAAAAGTAAAATTCATTAAATTAAATAAAACTATTAATAATATAATTTAAATACGTAAGTTTTTTTAAAAATTTAAGCAAATGTTATTTAAACTGATTTATTTATTAAAAAACAATATTAAAACCATTAAATAATCTAAAAAAACGGTTATTAATAAAAAAAATCGACATATGCGAATATAATACTTTTACATATAATAAGAAATTTATAATAAAAATATGAAAGTGAAATATATGAAATTAAACGAAAACCTTATTAATAAATTCATTAAACCTTTAATAATTAAAAAGCATAATAAATTTTATAAAATATTAAAACTTAAAAAATTTTAAATAAAATTTATATTAATAAATAAACCTTTATTAAATAAACCTTTAATAAATACATTAAATTTACTTATTATTATTAAACAAATTCATTATTTATAAATAACATTCATTTAATTAAAAAAGGGTGTTAATAAATTAAAAACTTTATCCGTATTTTATCACATATTTTATTACATACAATTTATAAATAAAACACAATAATTAAATAAAAAAATAAAAGGATCTTTATTATTAAAAACGATTAATATAAAAGCATTTAAAACTTACTTATATAAATATAAGTTTAATTTATTTTTAATAACTTAATTACAACTTTAATAATACACATTAATCATTAATTTATTTACATGAAAAATCCTTTATTATATAAGTTTTAAAAATTTTATTTATATAAATATATTACATAATTAAAACAATTATATAATTAAAGGAAAAAGTTAAAAATTAAGTTTTAAAATTAAAATTAAAAATTAAAATTAAAAATTTAAAATTATTAAAGATTAAAGTTATTAAAAATTAAAATAAAAAATTAAAGCCGGGATTAAAGTTATTAAAAATTAAAGTTATTAAAGATTTAAAATGAAAAATTAAAATTAAAATTTAAAAAAGTTAATAATTAAAGTTATTATTATTATTATTTATTTTATATTAATTTATTTAAGTATATAATTATATTTAATTATATGGTATGTGGAATTATTATAAATAAATGTTCGTATAATTAAAACGGCGTTCCGCCGGTTATACGTTATATTTTTTTTATTATAAATAAGTTTATATATTTATTTTATTAAAAAATAAAAGGAAAATTTTATAACAATTAAAATGAAAAACCTTTTATTTCTTTATAATTAATTTCGGTTTTTTATATTATAATTATAACTTTTTTTTTTTCCTCCCTTAGGTTTTTTTTTAATTATATTTTATTATATAATATTTAAAGTCGTAATTTAAGGAAATTATCTTTTATTTTTAATTAAGTTAAAAGGTTTTTATTATATAATTTATTTTAAATTAAACCAAGTATTATTTATAATATTAAATTATTTGTGTTACGTTATAATTTTATTTATATATTATTAAGTTATTATTCTTAAAAAAGGTGAATATAAAGTAAAAAACATACCTTTCATGTTATTAACGTGGTTTATTAAAATGGTATAATTTTTTTACCATTATTTAATTATTAACGATCCATTTTTAAACCTTTAAAAATGCAATGATAATAATTTTAATAACTTTAAAAATAATAATTTTTTCAAAATACTTAACTTTTTAAAAGATTTAAACTTGGTTCACATTTAAGTAACATTATTATTTAAGCATTTCCTTATTATTATAAGATTATAAAATTTAATCCTATTAAAATGCATATTTAAAAACCCGTTAAAATTAATAATAATTAAAAGATTCGAACCTTTTTTTTCCATTATGAAAAACCATTGTAATAAAAGCAAACCAAGCATGTAACCACTGCATTAAATCATTAATAATTAAGGTTAAAAATTAAAAATAAAATTAAAAGGTTTAAAAAATAAAAATAATTTTAAAAGTTATACGAGTGCTTCGTATTAAAAGGATAAAAAGTTAAAGTTTAAAAGGTTTAAAAAGTTAAAAATGAAAAATTAAGGTTAAAAAGTTAAGGTTAAAAATAATTTTAAAAATTATATAAAATTATACGGGTGTTTCGTATTAATGGTGAAAAAGCTTTACGAAACGCGTGTTAACGCGTTAAATAAAAGTATATAACCGTTTAAATTTTAAAATTAAAAAGTTAAAAAGTTAAGGTTAAAAGGTTAAAATTAAAAGGTTTAAAATTAAAAGGGTTAAAAAGGTTAAAAAATTAAAGATTTTAAGGTTATATAAATATTTATATTAACGGTGGAAAGGTTTTATAAAACACACGTTAACGTATTAAATAAAAGTATATAATTATTAATATTTAAAATTAAAAGGTTAAAGAAATAAATTAAAAACAATAAAATAAACGGTAATATTAAAGATTAAATAAAAGTTTATAATATATAAAATTTAAATTTAAAGCGTTATAAAATAATTTATATAAATATGAAAAGTTCGGGTCTTATATTTTTAAAACGGGGACTTCATGTGTATTTTATATTAACGTGAAAGCTTAAAGCGTTGAAACGCTCGTTAATACATGTAAAGTTTTATTTATTATAATATATATATTAAAGGTAATTCAATGAAATAACGGACGATAATACGAAATCCGTTAACCCGTTTTTTTAATTAAAATATTAAAATATATATAATAAAAATATATAATATATAATAAAAACACATTATATTAAAAAAAATATAAAGGATTATAACGTTAAAAAACATTATAACGTTTAATGGATATTTAAATAAAAAATGTTTTTTTACATTTATTTTATTTAAATAAATTTTAAAAAACTTTTATATTAATACGTTTAAATTAACGAATAAATATATAATAAAAGTTAAAAATTAATAATAAATTTAATTTATTCGTTAAAAACGAAAATTAATGCCCGAGTTTAACGAAGGTAATTAAACGGGTATAACTTTAATATGTTTTTTTTTTTTTTACCCGAATTTTAAAAAAGTTATTATATCGCGTTAAAAAAAGTTATTTTAATTAAAATTAATTAAGTTATTTAAATAAGAAATTTTTTAAATAAAATTATAATAAAATGTAAAGCTTTCATTAGTTTTTATAAAAAAAAAAGTAAAAAAATTATTAAAAAAAAAAAAAAAAAAAAAGCGGGTTCGTATAATAAAGTGTGTGGTTGCTTTATAAAAAGAAAAAAAAATTATTAAAAATGGGAAAAAAAAAAACGGGTTCGTGGTAAAAGTCGTGGTTAAAAGCATGTAATTAAATGTATTATAAATTAAATAAATTTTTTAAAAAAAAAAATACTTTTTTATTATTAATTACATAAGATTTTAATTATATATTTTTTATTATTAAAGCTTTTTTATATTATATAATAAATATTTATTAAAATTAAATTATTACGTATTTTAAGTATTTATAAATTATAATAAAATTTAAAAAATTATTATTATTAATTATTACGTTATTAATATGTTTTTATTTTACGAATATTAATTTTATTATTTAAATTATTATGTTAAATATTAATATTTATTATTTTAAATATTTAAGATATTTTTCGTTATTTTATTTTTTTGTTTTAAATAATAATAATATAAATTATAATTTAATATATTTAATATATTATATATTAATTAAAAATATATAACTTCGAAATGGTAATAACGCGGATTACTTTTATTTAATCGAATTAATTAATTTAAATGCATTTTATGTTTTTTATTTTTTTAATTATATGTTTCGTAAAAGTTTATATTATTTTTTTATTTTTATATGTTTAAAAAGTAAATTTAAAATATAATTTACGAAATATAATAATTATAATTAATTATAATAACTTAATATTTTATTACGTTGAATTTTAATAATTAAATGTTTTTTTACGATAATTTATTTAAAATTTAACGTGATTTAAAGGTTTTTTTAATCTTTTAATATAAAGTTTAAAATATGTTTTAAATAATTTCCGAAATTATTATTTAACGCGATAAATGTTACCGCATTACGTAAGCGTTTTACGGGAATTAATACACTTATATTATTTTTTAATTAATTAAAATTTGGTTTTTTATAAACGATATAATGTGGTATTTTATCGATTAAAGTAATTAACCGGCGTTAAATAATATAACGAATAAAATATTATTCCGTTTTAACGTTTATTATATATTAAATTAATTAAAGCTTTTAATGGTTTTTAAATATACCGGTAATAAATATAAATTAATATTTTATATATTATATTTACGAATTTATTATTTTTTTAAATAATAAATAATATATTATAATTAAAAATTACATTATATTTATAACGTTTTTTATAAATTTTTATTTACCCGTTTTATTTAATTTATATTTTAAAATAATACATTACGCATTTTTTAAATTTTACGTAATTTATTTGAAATTTTAATATAAAAATTATTAATTTTTAATAAAAATTTAAAAATTACGATAAAATATATTAATTCGGTTATTTAAGTTATTAAAATAACCCCATTATTTATTAAAATTCATGGAAAAAAACCTTTTCGGGGTATTATTAATAAAAAGGAATATTATTAAAAATACTTTATTAAAAAAAAACGGATAATATATTTAATTAATAAAAAAGAAAATTATAATAAAAACTTTAAAAATAACGATATAAATCCCGATAAAAAGGATTATAAATCCTTTAAATTTACTTGATTTAATAATTTAAATACTTATATATCGCTTTTATTATTATTATTTAATTTTAATTTTAACGATAATATAATAAATAATAAATATATGGATAAAAATCTATTAATTAAAATTTTTAAATTTTATTATAATGTTATTATAAAGCGTTTTTTACATTTTTAATACCAGTGATATTTTTAATATAAATTAACGATTTTAATTATAATTATTTAATATTAATTATAATATAAATATATAAATGTATAAAATTATTTAAATATAAATTAAAAGTGTTTAAATGGTTTATTAAATATAAAGTTTTGTTATTTAATTATTAAATATATTAATTTAATAATAAATTAATTATATATTTAAATAATTAATTAATGAATATGTATATGTTTTTTATATTAAAAAGGTTTTATATATATTATATATTATTAAATTAAGTTTTAATAACTAGTTAATTTCCTTTGTTAATTATAATGGTAAACGAAGTTTTAATTAATAATTACGTTTTATTAAAAATAATAAATATAAACCTTTTAAATTAACCACTTGTAAAAGTTAAATATAAATAATAATAAAGTTAAAATTCTTAATAAACGCCTTTTAATTTAATAAGTTTAAAAATGTTTAAGGTAATGTTATTTTTTACGATTTGAAATTTGTAATAATAAAAATAAAAATTAAGTTATAATTAAATTTATTAAAAGGTTTTCCAACGCTTTTTAAAGTTATTATTTTTATAAAAAATATAAAAAACATACCCGGAAATAATTTAATTAACCATATATTTTAAATGGTTTTAAAAGATAATAATATAACTTTTAAAAATCCTAAAATAATAAAAACATTTATATTTAAACAAAACATCGAATTTTCAAGATTTAAAATAAATTATTTTATGGTATATTAAATATTATTAATTATTTTTAACCTTTAATAAATATTTTTTATAATATTTATAAACATTCTTTTAATAAAAATAAAGTAAATTAAAACTTTAAAATAAAAGTTATTTATTAATGTATAAGTTATATATATAATTTTAATTTTATTAATATTTTATAAAATATATTTTAATAAGAAAATTTATATTTTTTAATTTTTTTATTTAATAAATGTAAAGATAATTTACAAATTTATTATATATTATATTTAATTTAAAAAATAAATAATTTTAACTTTTTTATTTAATAAAATATCTTTTAAATAAATTAAATGAAAATTTAAAAAATTAACATTATTAATTATTTATTACCCATTTTAAAGTTATTATAAAAAAGTAATGAATTTAAAATTAATAATTTACATTTATTAATTAAAAATTATTACCGATTTAAACTTTAATTATAATTAATGTTTTAAATAATGTTTATTATTTTTATAAATGAATTTTTATTTTATTTCTTATATAATTTTTCGATTAATAAATTTATTAATATATAATAATAAATTTTTTTATATAAAAATAAATTAATAAAAATCACCATATAATATAATTATTAAAATCTTATTAAAGTTAATTTTAAATTACTTATAAATGGTTTATAAGCATTTATTAATAATGGAAATAACGTATTAAATATTATTAAACATTTATTAATAACGAGAATATTTATATTTTTTTACATTTAAGTTTTATTAAGAAATATTTTCTTTATATTAATTTTAAAAATGCTTATTATAAAATATATAATAATTCCGTTTATATATACATTTATACACCTTAAAATAACGGTTATTTTAATACGCCGATAATCGTTTTTTTTTTTTAATGTTATAATTAAAGTTCGTATAACCACGCTTTTTTTAATATTACCACCACCTTTTAAATAATAAAATAATTATATTAAATCTTTATTTAATTTATTAATATTTCTTTATTTTTAACTTTTATTAATTAAATTAAAATGTTAAAATATAATATTTAAAAATATTATTTATTTTAAATTTAAACCTTTTTATAAACATTTAAAACTTAATTATTACGTGTATTAAAATTAATTATTATTTTTAAAAATTAAAACTTTTTTAATTATTCAAGGAATTTTATTTAATGTATTATAAATAAAGTAATAACTTTTTTAAGGTAATTAATGCATTTATGATTTACCTTTAAAATTCTTAATTACTTACTTATTTACACACTTTTTTAATATTATAAAATTATATTAATTATTTTAAAAAGTTTTTAATTTTATTAATTTTAAAAATTTTTCATGTTTTATAAAATTTAATAATTTTATAAAACCGTTTATTAAATTATTATTTATATTTACGTATTTAATTTTAATATTATTATTTTTTATTTTTTAACGAATATAATGATAATCCTTATAAATATAACGTTTATTTTTATTAATAACCGTATTTTTAACCCATATTTTTATAATATTATTATTAAATAATAAAGTTATTAAACCCGTTAATATTTATCGTAATTTCATTAAAAAGTTTTTAATTTACATAACATTTACCGTTTCCGTTATTAAAGTTACGTATTTAATTTCATTAAAACTTTATATTATTATTATTTATAATTTAAATAATTATAAAACCGGTACGTTAATTATATAAAACATAATTTTTATAATAAACTTCGTAATAATTAAATTTACCGCGTAATTAACGTTAATAACGCTATATAATTTTAAATTATTATATTTTACGTAATCGTAATTATCCGTAAATTTTTTATAACGGATAATTTTTTATGATTCGTTTTTTAAATATTTTAACACACGTTTAATATTTATTAAATAATTTTCGATAAAGTTATTTATAAACTTAAACCATATAAATATAATAAAATTAATATTAAGTTTCGATAAATAAATTATAAAATTCGTTTTATTTATTAATAACATATATTAAAACACGTCGTAAAAATTAACACGATTATTTTTATTTTTAAAATATAAAAAATCTTTAATATAAATTTCATAAAAAAATCTTACACCTTTTCTGTTATTAAACTTAATTTTAACGAATATTTTAATAATATATTATTTTTAATTTAATTTAATATTTCCCGTTAAAAAAGATCGCATTATTTTAACATTTAAAAATTAATTTACATTATTTAATTTAATGATAAATACGTTTTTTTTAATATTTTTTATAATTTATTATAAAGTTATTAAACTTAAATTAAATAATAAAAAGTCGTTTATATATAAAGTTATAATAACATTAATCTTTTTATTATAATAAATAACATCGTTAAAATGTAAAGGTTTAAAGTTTAATTATCGTAAAAATCTTTTAATTTTTTTTTATTAAGTTATATTTAATTGTTTTAATTTATATAATAAATTCATTAATTTAATAATTTTATTAATAATGTAATCATATTTAACGATTTTTTTAAAATGCTTTTCGAAATATTCGAATAATATAAAAAAAAGCTTTATAAAAATGCGCTTTTTAAAGTCATCGTTAAAATATATAACGATGAAATTAATTTAAATAATGTGTTATTTTTTGGATATTATTAAAGCTATTAATATTCGTTATAACATTATTTTCGTAATCGTGGTTAACATTTTATTATAATTAATACCTTTTCGTTACGTAAATCCTTGCATGTAAATATAAGCTTTAAACTTACTTAAAATTTTTATTAATAAAAACTTTTTTTTAAGTATTTATTTCGTGTTAATAAAATAACCATTAATAATTTTAAAATTATTAATAAACTTAAAAGTTTTACGTTTAAAGTTTTTTTTAATTTTTAAAAAAATAACCTTAATTTATTCTTTTTTTTCAAAGTTCGTTATGGCATTTTTAAGTGAAAGTTTATTAACGTTAACGGTAAATAAATAATATTTTTTAATTATATTTATAAATTTATTAAAAAAATCGTTATTTTTAAAGGTACGTTTTTATTTCATTTCGAATAATTCCTTTAATAAATTAAGCATTACATTGTAAAAATTAACGAAATTTTCGAAAACTTCGTTATTTTTGCTTTTTTAAATGCATAATATTAAAATAACGTAAACCTCGTAATATTCATTGGAAGCTTTGTAATTATACAAGTTTAATTTTTTTTTTTTAAACTTGCCGCGCTTGGGGTAAATGCAATGTTTATTATTATCCGTGATATTTTTATCCACTATATTATCGTTTTTATTTTATACGTCGACGTTTTTTTATGGTTTTTTGTGGCGGAATTATCGTTAAATATATTGAAGTAATAATTTAACGACATTTTTAAGGTTTAAGGTATTATTTTCATTACTTAAATATTTATGGAATGTGACGTGGGAAGTTTTTAAAAATAACGACCTTTAAAAAGTTATATAATAAAGTTATATTCTTTATTATATTTTAAGAAAAAAGCTTTTATATTTCGAGCTTTAAACTTTTTAACTTTAATATAATAATTTTTATTAATGAAAATAATACATCGTATGTTTATAATTTACAAATGTAAATTATTAAGCTTATAATCCTTTTTAAAGTTTAAACCGTTTTAATAATTTTTATAAAATGTAACATTTTTAACCACCGTTATCCTTGTTTTATTAATTACGTAAATTAACGCTTTTATAATATAATTTTAAAAATAAATTAAAATTTTCATCGTTAAAATCACGACCTTAAATGAATTTTATAAGGCCCGGATCCCACGCTTAACCTTGCCGTTTTAATATTAATTATATGCGGTAAAAATAATAAACTCGATGTTTATATCGTTACATTTATCTTAAATTTTATTTATTTTAAATTTTTTACCACCATTTAATTTTAATATAATTATTTATTTACGAAAACCATCGTCGAATGTAAATAAAATTAATAACTTTTCGGATATTATCGTAATATATATTATAAACGTTTATAACGTTTTATTTTTTATTTTATAAAAAATGAATTATTTATATTTATTATAATTTTTAATAATTAACGTAAAATATTAATTACCGTTAATTAATATAAACTTTAATTTATTTAAATTATATTAAATAATTTCATTAATATATTTAATATATTTTTAAAGATTTTTCGATAAAGTTTTCGTAATTTTTATTTAATTACACGCGAAATAAAATAAAAATAAAATGTTAAATATTTTTAAATTTATATTTATTATACGTTTAATAATTTATTTTAATTATTTTATATTAAAATAATAAAAACGGCGATATTAAAATATTAATTTACTTTTAATATTATTAAATAATTTATTAAACTTTTTAATTATTAAAATTATTATTATACTTTTAATTTCATTTTTTATTAACTTTAATTCGCGCTTTTATTACTTAAAAAAGCGAACGATTTTTAACTTTTTTTTACCGTATTATTAAAAAAAAACCTTCATTTTTTAACATTAAAAGTTATTAAAACCGTTCCGTTAAAATTATAAATTAAATTATAATTTAATTAACCATTTATTCGGTAATATAATTCACTTAAAAAGATTTTAAGCGAAAAGTTTTTCACGTATAACGTATATTATAATTTCAAGGTTTTAAGTTTTCCATTAATTTTTTAAAAAAAAAACAAGCTTATTTTAACTTTCGTAATATATACGAAACCACCGTTAATATTAATTTTATAACCTTTGCCGCGAATATTTACCATTATATTAAATTTAAGATTAACCTCGTCGTTAATTACGTAAACGTTCGCGCTTATATCGTATAATAATTCGTTTCGTTATTTATTAAAATTATAAAAATTAACACTTTATAACGCCGATTTATTAAATAATTTGCTTATTATTATTACGCTTTTTTAAATAAATCGCAAGGTCGGCGATATATAAATCGGGTTTTATAAATATTTAACCCGATTATAATTTTTAAATAACGAGTTTAAATTTTTTTCGTTAACGTTCGTAATATAAGATCCGTTACTTTTAATAACGTATTAAAAAAATCTTTACGGAAATTAAAAAATATAATTAAAACAACGTTAACTTTACGGTGCGTTAATTTATTTATTATTTTTATTTATATTAATTTATTAATTCGGTTATTAACTTTTAAACTTCGGGTAATTACGTTTAATATAATTATATTCGTTACATTTAAAATAAAAAAAACCTTTTTTATTATTTTAATTTTATTTTTTTAATAAATGTTTAAACTTTTTAATAATTTAATTTTTTTTTTAAATATTATTAATAATACTTTTTTAACGGTTATTATTATAACCGTTATTAATGTTATTATTTTTTCCACCGTTATTAACGTTATCGCCGTTAATTTTTTTTCGGAATTCGTTTATAAAATCCTTAATAACATTAATAATTATATAATATTTATTACGAAAAAACTTATGAAATAATTAAACTTAATTTTTTGCTTTTTTTTCGTAATTATTATAAAACATAATAATAAATTATTTATCTTTAAACTTTATCCTTATATTTTTAATAACTTTAATAATAAATTATTATTTTAAAAAATATTTAATAAAATCCTTGCCATTATATTTTTTTTTAATAAAATCGTTTTATAAATTTTTTAACGAACTTTATTAATAAAATTATAAATTCGTTAAAACATTTTAAACATTTTTATTTTTTCTTATATTTTAAAAATAAAATTTAATAATATTTAATAACAAATATATATTAATGTTTTAATTATATAAAACTCGTTAAATTTAATAAACTTTATATGTTTTTCGTAGTTAATTTTTTTTAAAATTAATATAAAAGTTTTTTAATACATTTATTAATTACTTTAATTTTTAAAATAATTTTCCTTATTAATCGAAAAATTAAAATGCTTTTAATTAAATTTATATACGGCTTTACGGACCTCGTATAAGTTTTTATTAACCTTGCGTTTATTTAACTTTTTCTTAACGTCACGGTTTATATTATCGTCGGAATCGAAAAATCCGTTCGGATAATATACGTTTTTTAAACCGTTCGAATTTAACAACGATAATAATAAGTTTAATAATAAATCGTTTTTATTATTAAAAATGTTTAAATTATTAAAGTTAATTTTATTCCAATGTTTATTAACACGTTAAAAACTTTTTTTATAAAATTTAATTTCATTTTTAATTTCGTTATTAAAAGCATTAATTAATTTATAATTTTCGTTATTTTTATTATTAACCGGTACTTTATTTTATTATAAATTAATCCTTTCACATTTTTCGCGTTAACTTTTATATTTATTAAATTAAACTATTATTACATTATATAAAACATTAAATCACGATTTTATTTTTAATATACGGTTATTTTTTTATATTCCATTAATCGATTTCGATGATTCGGTTATTTTTAACAAGGTGTAAAAAAATTTAAAAGTTAATAATAAAAATATTAATGGTATTAATTAAGTTTTAATAATAACGAATTTAATTTTAACGATAATCGTTCGTAACTTTTTAACCGTAATATATAATTATATATTTTCAATTATTAAATAATTATTTAATTCTTTTTAATTATTAATAAGTTTTTATAACCCATTAATTATTATTTTTTACACCTTTTCTTTAACGGTTATACCAAGGTTACCCGTTTTTAAATCTTTAAGATTTAATGGTTTTATCCGATTTAAATAATTTTAAATATCGCAAAAATAACTTATTAATAATAATATAAATAAAATTATTAACAAAAAAATATTACCATATAAACATTTAAAACTTAATCGTTACGTGTGTTAAAATTAATTATTATTTTTAAAAATTAAAACTTTTTTAATTATTTAAAGAATTTTATTTAATACATTATAAATAAAGTAATAACCTTTTTAAAATAATTAATACATTCGTAACTTACCCTTGGGATTCTTAATTATTCATTTACCCACATTTTTATTTTAAATAAAATTACATTTACATTTATTTATAATTAATTAAAATAATATTTAATTATTATATAAATATATTAAATAATGTTTTTTTTAAAAGCTTTAATATTAATTAAATTATCATTTATTTTTAAAAGTTTTAAATTTTTATTTTTTTTAATAAAATTATTAATAAAAGTAAATATTAATATTTATGAAAGTTTATTATTTATTACTTTAATTATTTTATATAACTTAATAATGTTTTTAATTTTTAATTTATTTTTTTAATTTTAAATATATTTGGTAATGATTTTTATTACCGCATTATTTTTTACGTTAAATTTTAAAGCATTTAAGTTATTTTTATTCGTTATTTTTTTATATTAATTTAATTTTAATTTAATAAGAAATTTATTTATTTTTATAATATCATTAATTTAAAAATTTTGCGTTAATTATTATATTTTAATTTTAAATAATAATATTTTAATTTTAAAAGAATTATTTAATTTTACCTTAATGTTTTAAATGAAATTATTAATTTCTTATAATCTTTTTTTATTTTTAACTTTATCGTTTTTTTTTTATAATATTATTTTTATTATTATTAATATTAAAATATTTATAAATATTAATTTACTTTTAATTCATTTATATAAATTATATTTTTTTATTACATTAAACATTTTTTTAACTTTTTTTTAAAAATATAAAATTATTATTATAAAATTAAAGTTATTTAAAAATGTATTATATTAAATCTTTTTAAATTTCCATAATAAATTTAATATTTTTTAATAAAAACTTTTTTTAAAGTATAAATAAATTTAATTAAATGATCGTTAATTAATAATATATTTCTTTATTTTTAAATTTTAAAGGATATACTTTGGTTATTATCGGAATAAACACTTTTTTTAATTTAATAATATTTTAATAAAAGTGATTATTTTTTAAAAATCTTTCGAATATAACGTATCGTTCATTTATTTTCGAAGGTTTTAATATAACGTTAATAAAAAAACGCGTAATTATAAAAATATATATTTTTAAATATAAAGCCACGATTTAAATAAGTATCGAAAAGGTTTAATTTAATGTTAATATAAAAATATAATACGTTTTTTTTTTAATTAAATTTTTATTACCATTAAAAGCTTTATAAACGAAATTTTATAAATGTTTTTATTATTATTAAATAATAAAATAAAACGTTTAATAATGAATCCATTGTTATTTAAAATTAAAGTAATAAAACATATTATACCTTAAAATATAATTATATACTTCGAAAAAAAAAAGTTTTTATTAAAAAAATATATAATTAAAGATTTTAATTATAAAATTATAAATTACCTTAATATTATTATTAAAATCGACGAATTTAAAATGTTTTAATAATATATTTAAATGAATAATTATATATACGAATTTTTAATTTATAAAAGATTTATTTTTAATTATATAATTTATAATGTATTATAATAACGTTAAAGTTTTAATAATAATAAAAATTAAAGTAAAATTATAATTATGTTTTAATATAACGATAAAAATTATATTTTAATATATATAATTTATGGAATGTTATTTAATTTAAAGAATATTATTTTTAATAATATATGTTCGGTTAATTTCATTTTAAAAATAATTAAACCGGTATAATTTATTAGTTTTATTTTTTAATTTATTTTTATTAACTTTTAAATATTTATAATAAATATGAATATATTTGTGAATTTATATATTAATAATAATAAATTAAACTTTATTTTTTTATTTAATTATTAAAACATTTAAATCACGTTTTAACTTTTTCGTTAATTATAAACGGTTTATAATTGAATGCTTTTTATTTAATATATTATAATCGAAATTCTTTTTAAAATGTTTATTAATGAATTAAAGAAATTTATTTATTTTTTTTTGAATTTTACGTTTAATTAAATTTAAGAAATAATTTAAAAAGTTTATGTTATTAAAAAATTATAATAACTTATGAAAATGAAATATAATTTAATTATTAATTTTAATAATGTTAAAGTAATGTAATATAAGTTTAAAAGTTTTATTTTAAATAAATGTTAAAATAATTTCTTTAAAAAACGTTTTTAAATAAATGTGAAACCATTTTATTAAAGTTATAAGGTTTTAATTAATTTCTTTTTATTAAGTAATACATTTTTAAATGAAATATCGATTTATTTATTTTTATAGTTTTTTTAAATAATGTTTATTTTTAAACTTTTTTCCCATTTATATTTAAATTAATAATAATATATTATTAAGGTTAATAATAAATTATATAATTAAAGGTTTATATTTTACGATTATGTTTTTTATTTTATCTTTTATTTGGATTTTCTTTTCGTTTATAAAAGGTTATTAATAACCATATATAATAATTTCTTTAAAAAATATATTTATATTTAAATTAAAAATTTTATACGTTTTATAAAACTTATAATTAACTTTTAATAATTATTTTTATGTTATATTTTTATAAGCTTTTTAAATAATATTAAAAGAGGATTTTTTAGTTTATGCACGATTAATTTAATTATTATTATTTTTAATAATGTAATTAAATATAATAAAAGGAAATATAAAATGTATAATAATAATAATATTATATTATTATAATTTTATTACGGCTTATTTATAACGAAATAATTAATGATAAAATCTTAAAGGTAAATATAAAAATAATTTAAGCTTATAATTTTTAAATAAAGTTTTTTTTATAAAGTTTTTTATTATTTTTTTTTTATTAATAATAAATAATAATCCATTAAACTTATATAAAAAAATAATAAAAAAAATTAATATAAAATAATTTAAATCTTAAGGGTTAAGAAAATTTATACTTAAAGAAATTTAAAAATAAGGTTAATTATTTTGAATTTTTTTAATAATATAATCTTATTTTTTATTTTCATTTTTATAACCATTAAATTTAATTTAAAATAATTTTTAAATGAATTAAACTTTTTATACATTATTTATTTAATTTTTAATTAAATTAAAGAAATTAAAAAAAATGGTTATAAAAATAAATTTTACACCGTTTTTTTGGTTAATTAAATTGGTAACCTCATTATTATATTCATTTTTATGTATATTTTAAATATTATTAAAAAATAAAATATTTTTTACTTTTTTATAAACTTTTTCCCATTTCCATTCCTTATTAAATTCGTTTATTACTTTAAGTTTATTAAAATTAAAAATATGTTATTTATTTTCTTTAAATATTAAATTTTTATTATTTTAATTTAAGACGTAATTTAATCGTTTTATTAATTTAACATTAATATTAAATATATAAGTAAGGTTTAAAAAAATTTATGGTAATAAAAGTTTATTTTCTTCGTTTTATATATTTTAAAAATTATTATTTAATAAAATATTATAATAAAAATAATTATAAATTTTTAATTATAATAATATATTTATTATAATAAATTTATGTAGCTTTAAGAATGGGATTAAGTTATTTTTTTAACCTTTTATGGATTATATTATATAACGTGAATATTTTTAAAAATGTTTTTAATATTACATAATAATATTTTAACGATATAATAAATATCGTTAATAAAAATAATAATATAATTTATTATTTTTTAATAAAAAAGGTTTATTAATTACTTTAAAAATAAATTAAAAATAAGTTTTATAATTATATTAAACGTATATTTAAAAGTTAAAAATTTTTTTTTTAATAAATAAAATAATTTAATAAATAAAAAAAACAAATGAATGTAAGGTATATATAACATGTTTAATTAATAATTAAGCAATGTATAATCTTTATTTAAACTTTATTTACATTTATTATAAATGTAAATAATTTAAGAGTTTTTTAGAAAATAATTTAAATAATTATAACGGTATAAAATTTTTCTTAAATTCGGAAATAATATATTAAGATTTTTCTTAAAAAAAATTTTTAATTTTTTTTAAACTTAATTTAAAAAAAAGATGTAATTAAAAAAATGAATATTATTAATAACATATTACATTAAATATAAACGACATTAATTTAATAATAAGTTATTAAAATCTTAAGTATAATATTAAAAATTAAATATATAAACCGTTTTATAATAATTATTAATAAAATAAAAAAAAGATTTATTTTTTAATTCTTTTTTTTTTTATTAAAATCAAAATTAAGATTATTAATAATATTTCCAAAAACATTAATAATGTTAATATCGTTTATAAGATTAAATATTTATAAAAGCCATTTTTAAATTTTATTTATTTTAATATTTTAATTAATAATATTATGAATTTAAATATTTTAAATATTATACACCGTTAAAAGCAAAAATATAACATTATTAAGAATATATTTATATATATAATTACTTTAAATTATTTATGTAAAAAAATTATTTATTTAATTTTTTTTGAAAATAAAATTTAAAAAATGTAATTTAAAGTGTTATAATTTAAGAATATAATAATAATTATTTATTATAAAATATTAATTTTAAGATTTTATAATAATAAAAATATATAAAACAAATAAATAAGAAAATACACGAAAATATACGAATAATATTATATTTAATTATTTTTTATTATAATTTAATATATATTTATAATAATATATTTATAATGATGTATTTACATTATATAATAATATATAACTTAAATTTTATAATTAATTATAATTTTATTTAAGATAAACATTTAAGTTAATACTTATAATAATTTTAAACTTTTTTAAATAATTTATTATATATATAATAATAATTATTTATATTTAAATTTTAATAAAATAAATAAACTTTAAAATTTATTTTATATTTTAATAATTAATTATTGTGGTTATTTAATATATTATTTAATAATAAATAATAATAATTATATAATATAAATAAACGTAATAAAAAAGGTTAAAAAAATATATAAATAAATATTTCTTAATTAATAAAACTTTAATTTTTTTATAATATATTTTTATTTTATATTTTTATTTTATATTTTTATTTTATAATAAATTCATTTAAATTTTTTTATATACATATATAATCATGGAATTTAACTTTAATATATTTATTAAATATAATCGTATTACCACTTTTTTTAAATTTAATTTAAAAATTACATTTATTAATAAAATTTTATTAATTAAAAAAAAAATGTGAAAAATAATTAATTAAATATAACAATTATAAATTAATTTTTAATATTAAAGTTTTATTATTTTTTAATATAATTTTATATAATAATAAAAATGTGTAATAAATTATTTATTATTATATTAATACGTTAAAAAATATGTATTTTATTTATGTATTTAATTTTAATTTTATCGATAAAAAAGAAGGTAATGTTATCATGGTTTAAAAAATAATTTATTTATGGAAATTTTAAACGAAATTATTTAATTATAAAATGGTTAATAAAATGTTATAAACATTATTATTAATGTTATTATTAAATATTTAAAAGTAAATTATGGAAATTTTCGGTTTATTTATGAATTTAATATATTATTAATATTATAAAAAGTTATATAATATTTTATTAATTGAAAATATGTTTAAAATAATATAATAAAATTAAATTAATTATTTTTTTTAAGGTAAAATTTATTTTAATTTATTTCGAATTATTTTATTATTAAAAATAAATATAATGTAAGGTTTAAAAAAGTATAATGTTTTTATAAAACTTTAATTTTACTTTAATTTATTTAATAATTAAATTAAAATTAATTTATTAAAAAAGAAGGTTTATATTTTTTATATATTTCTTTTATTTAATAAATTTATTTATAAACGTTATATTTAAGCTTTTAAAAACGGAAAGTTAAATTTAATAAATGGTGATTACATTTATTATTCGGATTAAATTATTAAAAAGTTAAAGGATTATTTTATAAAAAAAGTTAAATTTAATAAAAAAGTTTTTATATAAAATTATTTTATTTATATTATTATTATAAAAAAAAATATATGTTATTTATTAATTTAAAATGTTTAAATTGTGACGGTTTTTATAAATAATGGTAAACTTATGTTATATAAGGTTAAAAATAAGGTTATTTTTATTAATAAAAAAGAAAAGGAAAAATAATAACCTTTTATTTTTAAGGTTACGATATTTATGTTTAAAAGTGTGGATTAAGTTAATTAATGTGGAAATTTCCTTTATACGTGTTTTAATAATTTTTACGACTTATTTAAGGTTATTAATAATTTTATTATAAAGATTTACACTTATCACGTTTATAATTATAATATAAGTTTACGTTAATCTTTATTTTAATTAATTTTCCAAGTTTTTAATTCGTAATAATATTTTTTTCTTTTATTTTTTAAAGCTTATAATTATAAAAGCTTTTTCACCCATCCCATTTCTTACCCCAAATCGTTAATAAAACGTTTTTAAAGCCTTTATATTTTTTAATTTTTCTTAAGGTTTTTATGTTGGTTTTATATAACCTTTCCATTTAATTAATATTATTTTATATACGCCCCGTCCTTTACGTTTACTTTCCGATCGTAAAATTTCCTTAATAATATATTCGAAGTTTTCACCATTTTAATTAATAAAAAGTGGTGGTTAAACGTTGTTTTATATTTAAAATAATAATAAGTTTATAATTACCGGTTTAAATAATTTAATATAAAATCATGGTTAAATTCTCATAAATACGTTTAATTTTACCATATAAAAACTAATCACTTTAATTACCTTATATTTCGCGTATAATTAAAAAAGTTTTTTTTTAAATTATAATGTTATAATATTCTTTAAATTTAATTAAATTTTATCGTTTACTTTATATTTAAAACCTTTTAATTAAAATTAATTTATTATACATTTTATACGTTTTTAAATTATAACCATAATAATTTAAATATATTCGTTAATTTTTTTAATTTTAATTATAAAATCCACAACCCGTTATTTTTTAAATAATTTACTTAAGGTTTTATTAACGATTTATTCGATCGGATATACATAATATTTATACGTTATATAAAAAAAGTTTAACCCGACCATTATGTTTTAATTATTAATCGTTACCATCGTTATAAATAACATTTTTAATTAATTAAATTATATGTAAATTAAAAAACACCGTAAATATGTTTATACCTTTTAATTCATTTTTTTTATAAACTTATTAATCTTTAAATTAAAAATAATAAATAAACGTTATACCATTTTTATTAATTCACAAAGTTTTATTTAAAATGCGTTTATTTAATTATTCTTTTAATTTAATATTACCGTTATAAAAAAGCTGTGATACTTAACGTAAATGTATATAAGCCTTATAATACATGTTTTAATTTTCATGGTATTCATCGTTTTTAATAAAACCCATTTTAATAATTAATAAATAATTATTATTAAATATTAAAGGTTTCTTTTTTTTTATTAACATTTTTATTATAAAATTAATAAACAGTTTTAAAAAATAATAATTAAAAATAAATAAAAGTTTTAATAACCTTTTTCGTTAAATTTATTAAATATAAATTTAATTATAAACATTATAATTCTTATAAAACTTTTATATATTTTATTTTATAATTAATTAATAAAAGGATTTTAAAGTAATTATAATAATATTATCTTTTTTTAAGTGGTTTATAACGTAAGAATTATAAATATTTTAAATTATAACCATTTTAAAAAGCTTTTAATCCGATATCCACGTTCGTTTTTTAAATAACACGGCTTTTTTATCGTTTAAATCACATTTAACGATTAAAACCTTATAATTTTTAAAAATTAATAAGAAATAATAATCGCTTTTATTAATAACTTCATAAATCGTTTTAAAGTTTATATTTTTAATAACCTTTTAATTTCATAAAACTTACAAATCCTCGTTATAGAAAAATTTTTTTCCGATAAATATAATTATAAGGCTTTAATCCGATATTATTTCCCTTTTTAATACCTTAATAACATTTATTAAAAATATTTAAATGTTTATTACCGTCGTTTTTATTAAAAGTAATTATTTTTATTTAAATAAACGTTATATATAATTTATTACCTTTTTATTTTTTTAATTTATTAAAATATTTTAATTTTATTTTAATAAAGCATTAAATTATTTTATTTCCTTATTAACCCGGTACTTTATAATAAAATTAAATCCCGATAAAGTTTACCTTTAATGTATTTAACGCTTACTTAATTTACGAGTAATTATGAAATATTCCAAGTTTTTATAATTTATAAAAATTATAAAAAATTTAATTACCTTTTATAATTTCCTTTATTATACTTTTATCGACTTAACGATCGTTAAAAACTTTTTATCGTATATTTCGTAATTACATTTAATTAATAATAATTTTATTAAATGGTAAATCATAAGCTTTAACATTTTATTATGGTTTTTTTATAAAAGGTAAATTCTTAAAACCCACTTTAAGTAATCCGCTTTTAAATATGTTTCTTAATTAAGGTTTTAATAAATTAAAATTAATATAATAATAAATAAATGTTTTAATTTTTTAAACGCCGCGTTTATTTTTTATTTTTATTTAAAAAAAGCCCCTTTTTTCGTTAAAATAATTAAAAAAGTAATTAATTTATTAAATCTTTTAATAAACGTTTTATAAAAATTCGTAAACCTTAAAAAATTATAAATTCTTCGTACGTTTATAAGTGGTTTTTACTTTTTAATAATTATAACTTTATTAAAGTTTATTTTAATTTTTTTTTTTATTATAATAATAAAGTTTAAATATTTAATTTCCTTTATAATAAAAAAATATTTAAAAAAGTTTAATTTTAAATTAATGTTATTAAAGCGTTTTAATATCGTTTTAATTTTATTTATATAATTTTTACGAAACCCGTTTAAATAAATTATTATATTATTTACGTACGTTAAATAATAATTATTTAAAAAATTAAATAAAGTTTTATTAATATAATGTTAAAACGCCATTAACGTTTCGTATAACTTAAAAGGTGTAATTAACCATTTAAAAACTTTAAATTAAATACAAAAAATAATTTTTTATTTATTTTTTTTTTTATTTATAACTTATAAAATGTAATTTTAATGTTAATTTTAATTAACCACTTAATTTTATAAAAGGATTATAAAATTTCTTTAATTAATAATAATAAGTAATAATTATATATTAAAATGGTGTTAAAAGCCTTGTAATTTACATAAAACCGGAAGTTGTTTTTTAGTTTTTTTACGAATAATATTAATGCTTTTCTTAAGAAATTATTAACCTTAATCCACCCCTTATTTAATAAGCTTATTAAGGTTTTTCGTAATATTAAAAACTTTTTTTTTAATATACCATATAAAAGCTTTTATAAGATTTCTTTTTCTTTACTTTAATTGTTTTTTTATAAATTAACCTTAATATTTAACCTTAACTTTAATAATAATAACATTATATTTTTATTATTTAAAAAATCTTCGGCTTGATTTTTTAATTTATTAAATAACGCTTTTTGGATTTAATTAATTATAAGCTTTTTTTTTTTTTAATGCGATGTTAATATTTTATATAATGGTATTAAAAACTTAAATGTTTTCGCCGTTTTTTTTATATTAACGTTTTTTTTTTAAGTTATAAATATTAAGAATATATTTTTTATTATATATTTAATTTTTTTAATTTATAAGTACTTTATTTTAACGTCGTAAAATGTTTAAGTAATGTTTTAATTTTTTTCGTATATTATTAAATTATATTTCTTTAAATTTATTTTAATTAATCTTTTTTTCGCTTTATAAATAATGTCGTTTCATTTTATTTATAATTTTTTTAATATTAAAAAAAACGTGAAATTTAAGATAATATAATTTTATATCCGTTTTTTTTTACCATTTATATCGATTTCCGCATGTATAAACATATTAATTATATAAAATTCTTTATTTTTAATTAATTTTAGTTTTTTTTTTAAATAAATATACGTAATAATTTTATTTATTATATAAATCTTTTATTAAATATTAAATATATTAAACATTTTAAATTTATAAATATATTAATAAACTTTTATTTATTTAACAAGGTTTTAATTAAGAAAAAAATAATATACATTTTATTTAAAACTTTTTTAATATTTATAAATTTTAATATTAACCTTTAAATGCGATTTTACTTAAAGGTTACTCGTTTTTTAAACACTTTAATAATTCGTAATTATTTTTAACATTTCGATTACTTTAAGTTTTTATAATGGCCATTTGTGGCGTGCCGTTTTCGTTGTTATGGTCCGGTTAAAGTGCGGTTTAAAATAACGGGCAAGTTATTATAAGGTGCCTTATTTTCGTGCAACGAATACACTTGCTTTTTTTTTTAAGTTTTTTAAATTTTTGGTTTAATTTTTATTATGCTTTTAATAAGTTATTATTATTTTAACGTAAACCATTTATTTAATTTATCGTTATAATTATTATAATAATTAAAATTATATAATTCATTTCATTTATAATTATATTTTTATTTTTATCGAGTTTTAATTTTTATTTTTAAATAATTACCGTATTAATAAAATTAATAACCTTTTAATTAAATGTTTTTTCGTATTAAATAATCGTAAAATAATTTTTTTTTTTTTTATAATCCGATACCTTTTCCACTTTAATTATTATGTTATTAACCTTAATCACCCATTTATTATAATTTTTTTTATTTAACTTTTTAATTATAAAACCGTTTTTTAATTTATTATTTAACCTTACGTTAATATAATTAATTTTATTTTTTTCTTTTTAATATAATTCGTTAATTAAAATTAATTTATTTTCGAAATTAATAAAGAAATCGTTAAAATATTAAAAAATATTTTAACACATTTTAATTAAGTTTTAATAAACGGCTTAAATCGATTATTTATTTTTAAATTTTTCGATTAAAATTTAAATAAAAACTTAATTATTATATTATCCATTAAGCTTTTTCGTATTAAGCCATTATATTAAACATTGCCATTTCTTAATTAAAACCAAAAATATGATTTTTAAACATTTATTTTTCTTTAATCCGAAGTATATTAAATTTTTTAAAATAAAAAAATTTAATATAACCATGTATATCGAAAAGTTTTTTTACTCGCTAATCCAAGTTAAATATTTATCTTTAATTAAAATTATTTCTTCGATTTTATAAAACGAATTAAAGCTGCTTAATAAGTTAATTATAAGGTTATTAAAAAAGTTATTAAAGAATTTATATATATTTAAATTATATTAATAAAAAACGATAAATATTATAAAATTTTAATCGTTTATTATTTAAAAAATGTTTATATATTAAGTTATTATTCGATGCGATGAATGTTTTTTCGAAAACTTTTATTAATTAAAAAGTAATTAATAAAAATATGTAACGATTTTTATAAGCAACGGTAAACTTATGTTATATAAAGTTAAAAATAAAATTATTTTTATTAATAAAAAAGAAAAAAAAAATAATAACTTTTTATTTTTAAAGTTACGATATTTATACTTAAAGGTGTGGATTAAATTAATTAATGTGGAAACCTTTTTTATACGTGTTTTAATAACTTTTATAATCCATTTAAAGTTATTAATAACTTTATTATAAAAACCCACGTTTATTACGTTTATAATTATAATATAAGTTTACGTTAATTTTTATTTTAATTAACTTTTTAAGTTTTTAACCCGTAATATAAATAACTTTAAAAAGGCTTTTATTTTTTTTTTAAATTAAAATATTATTATAAAAATGAATAAAATTAATTATATAAAATTAAATAATTTTAATAATTAAAAATATCGAATAAAATACGACATTTATAATATTTATATTTTTTAATAAATTTAAAAATACTTGAATTTTAAATATTAATATTAATAATAAGTTTTAAAAATAAAAAAAGTAAAAAATTATTTTTATAAAACGTAAAAAAAAAATATAAAAAAATATAATAAAAAAATTTTTTTATTAATAATTATAAAAAATAAAAAAATATAAAATAATAAATATTTCCATTTATTATATTTAAAAAAGGAAAAAAATAAAATAATTATAAAAATATAAAAATAATTTAATATAAATAACGTATTTAATTTTATTAAATTAATTTTATAAAACTTAATAATTAAATAAATTATAATAATTTATATTTATAATTTATAATTAATTTTAAATTAAACTTTTAAAAATATATACGTTTATATTATTTTAATTAATATGGAATATTATTTATATTAATAAATGTTATTCATTATATTAATTTAAAATAAATTATATATTTTTAAAATTATAATTTATATAAAATTTATAATTTATATATTTTAAAATTATTTTTAATAAATTATATTTATTATTATAAATAATTTTATACGAAGTTATAAAAACTTGAATTTTAAAAATTTTAACGAAAAATTAATTTATAATAATTATTAAATTATTAAATTTATTAATTTATAATATATTTAATAATTTATATTATATTAATATTATAAATATTTATTTTTATATATTTAAAAAACTTAAAAATTATAATTATAAAACTTTTAACGTATTAAACCTTTTAAATGTATAAAAATAAATATAATATTAATATAATATAAATTATTAAATATATTATAAGTTAATAAATTTAACGGTTTAATAATACCCGAGTTTAACGAAGGTAATTGTACGGGTAAAGCTTTGGTGTGTTTTTTTTTCCCTTTTTTCTCCATGGTCCAATCCTTATCAAAAATCTCCTATCGCGGTAATTCCGTATCTCCGGCGCTAAAAGTGTGTAAACCCCGTTATCTCCCAAGAGGCCGTTAAGTCCACGACGGTTGATTGGGTGCATCGTCGCAACAGTGGGTCAATCTCAGAGCTTTTAACCAATCAAACAACAGATCTCAGCTTTCGAGGTGGCCCGTTCGCGAGAAGGTGGGTTTCGACAAGATTCAGTTTTTCAGAAACGAAAAGCTTGTCAAAAGCTGGCTCTCGCGCACGGACCAGTTGGGTGGGAAAGCAGACGAATTGATTACCTAAGGCGCTTACCTAATTGACTGCTTTCAGTTCAGTTGGCCATGATCTTCAACACAGCTTATATAAGTAAAAAAAGACCCCTGATCTGAGAAGGTGGCCGAGGCGTTAGAAAGGTAGCTACGGGTGGCCACGGGTGGCTGAACGGGTGGCAAGACGGGTGGTTCAACGGGGTCTAGACGGGGGTTTTAACGGGTGGCTTAAGGGGTGGTTCAACGGGTGGTTATACGGGTGGCTTAAGGGGTGGTTCAACGGGTGGGTAGACCGGTGGATAGACCGGGGGTGGCTTTACGGGAGGCTTAAGGGGTGGATTGACGGGTGGCTAATCGGGTGTTTAGATCGGGGGAGGCTATGGGGGATACACGGGTGGTTAGAAAGGTGGTTACGGGTGGCTACGTGTGGTTTAACGGGGGCTAGACTGGGGGTTAGACCGGTGGTTTGAAGGGTGGCTAAAGGGGAGGCCTGGCGGGTGGCTTAAGGGTTCGATAAGGGGTGGCTTATGGGGTGGTTACGGGTGGTTTAACAAGCGGTTAAACAAGTAGCAGCACGGGTGGCTAAAGGGGAGGCTTAAAGGGGAGGCTTAAAGGGTGGTTAAATGGATGTGCGAACCGCTAGCCGGATGGTGGTGAGCTGTTTCGTCGCATGGTAAAAGAAACAAAAACGGGAGATCGGGGAATCGAACCATCGACCTCCGGCTAAACTCGGGATATTGTGCCACCCAATTATCTCAACGAGTTCAGCCCACAATTCGAAGAAACGAGCGGGCTACGCCCGCTCGCGCCCGCCCGCTTCAGCCACATGGCCTTAGCGGCCATGGTCCGTGTCAATGTATCTGTGGGGCTGAAGCGTGGCGTTCTTCGAATTGTGGTCTGAATACAAATGGGTCCAAAAAAATTCGTATGTCAGCAACACCCACGATTATTTTTTTACACGAAGAAATCCGACGTCAGGATACGTATCTAAAATCGAAATTTTTCAAAAGAGTTCAACAACGTTTTTGGTCGCGATACCATCACAATTTATACAGCGCTTTTCAAAACAATAAAATTAGATATGTCATGCTTCGTACAAGCCTTGTAGCTATTTTTAAAACCTTCCCAATTAACCCAGCGTGCGTAAAGATCAATCTAAACCGATGTCAAGACCACCATTTTCCCTATAAAAAGACCCCTTACAAAAACCACCACCATATGATTAAAAGAAGCCGGCAAGCTTGCGAAACATATCTATCAGCTAGTTCCCTTGTATCTGATCCATCCCAGATAGTTTTGCGTCCAAGCTATTCGTGTGTTGATTTATTACAATTAATATTGTGTTGGCATTTTTGTTAAAAAACGCGATGCGCGATTTAAAACGCGACTTAAACCGCGACTTAAACCGCGATTTAAAGGTTGTATAAATTTAAAAGAAAGTTAATAAATATCTTTGACATATAGATTATCACTTACTTAAAAAAATATATCATTAATCATACGATTGAAAGGTCGATTGAAGGGTCGATTGAAAGGTCGATTGAAGGTCGATTGAAAAGTGAGGTTTTTTTTGAAATGACAAATAATAAGATTAAAAACCATTGGTTCTCAGACCAGACTTTGGGAATTCGTGGGGTGGGGTAAAAAAAAAGATATAACGCGTTTGATTGGTTAAAAAATGATGTGGCTAAAAAGGTACAAACGAAATTCCCAAATACTGGTCTGAGCTCGCTGAGATAACCACCCAAACGGGTGGCTTCGCGTAAAAAATGTCTTTTATTTAAATTTTCGTAAAATAATATATGTAAAACTTTATTACTTTTAAAAGTTATATTAATTATTATTAATTTTATAAATAATATATAATTTTAATTAAAATATAAATATTATATTAAATTTAAAAAAACATAAAGTAATAATATTACGGCGTTAAAAATTATTAACGTTAAAAAAATGTTATAAATAAAACATATAATAATAATTTATTAAAATTATTAACACGAGTAATAAATGGTTAATATTAATTATAAAATAATAAAAACGACGATTAATAATAATAATTATTAATTAAATGTTATAAATAAAAGCTTTAAATTAAAATGTAAATAATAATTATTATTATTAAGTTTTATTAAAAGGTTTAAAAGGTAATAATAACGGTTAAATAATAATAATAATAATAATAATAATAATAATAATAATAATAATAATAATAATAATAATAATAATAACGATAATAATAAATAAAAGTTAATTAAAATTATATTATTAATGTTAATTTTAATTAACGTTAATAATAAAATTATTAATTATAAAATATTATTAAATATTTTAAATAAATTTATAATGTTATATTATATAATATTTTTTAAAAAAATAATTTATAAAAAATAACTTTTACATTAAATAAATTATGTATTTAAATGTTATTTTAATATATAAGTTTTTCCATTATTTATTTATTATTAAAGGTTTTCTTTAATTTTTTTTATTTATTATGTTTCGCCCTTTTAAAAGCATAACTTTAAAATTTAATTTAAAAACTTAATAAAATGGGAATTTATTTTTAAAAAAACCATTAAAATTAAGTTTAAAATAAAGTAAATAAAAGGTACGTTATATATATATACCACGTTTTATAAACATAAAAAATTAAAAATTTTTATGTAATAATATAATTATTTTTTTATTTATTAAATTTACATTATAATATTTATTTTTAAATACATGTTATAATTAAAAAAAAGTTTTCTTAATTTTAAATAAAATGATGTTTATATAAATAAAAAATTAAAATTAAATAATTAATTAATGATAATTATATTTTTATATATAACCATTTAATGTTAATTAAACCTTTAATTATAATAAATTTTTTAATTCTTTAATTTAATTTATAATAATAAATAATTACGTTTAAATTTTATTAATTATTTTTAATAAATATTATTATTTAATAAATTAAATATCGCGATTAAAAATTAATTAAATAATTTCGGGTTTAAGTATTAAAGAAATAAGTTTTATCGTGGATACGTTAATTGTTTTTATACGTTTATTTATTTTATTTACCTTTAAGAAAATTAATAATTTTATTTTAAAAAAATATTATTAAAATTTACATTTATTAAATTTATAAAAACATTTATAACCGTTATTATTATAATGGCATTTAATATAAATATTATTAAAATAATTAAATAAAACGATATAATATTTAAATATGTTTTTACGAAATTTACAATTAATATAAATATATTTTAAAAGTAAAATAATGTTAATTATTATTACATAAACGGTTAAAGTTTATTAAAAATTATTATTATATAAAAATAAATTTAATTAAAATTTACTTTCATGGTTAATAATAAACGAAAATATAAGCTTAATTTCTTAATAATAATATAATTAATTATAATAATGTTTATTAAAAAAATAATTTATTAAATTTAAAATTAATATAAATATTAATGAATTATTTATAATTAATATTAATTAATTTATATATTTAAATTATTTATTATTAAAATAAAAATATTACTTACACGCATCGTTTTAATTTTAATTAAAACTTAAACGGTATAATAAATTAAATTAATGTTATTAATTAAATTTAATTTATTTTTATTACTTTTAATAAAAGAATTTTAAATAAAAGGTTTAAATTAAATAAAAAAGTAATTCTTTTTTATTAAATTTTAATTAAAAGTTTTAATTTAATTTTAATTAAAATTAATATTATTATTAAATAACATAAATATTTTTAAATTAAAATTAATAAGGTTATTAAGTTTATTAATTTATTTAACCACATTAATTTTTTATTTTCAAAAATTAAACTTTATTAAAATAATCATTTTAAAGCGTTAAAAACTTTATATAAAATTATAAAAATAAAAAATATTAAAAAAAATAAATGAAAATTATAAACCTTAAAAAAAAACATCGATTAAATTGGTTTATTAAAATTAACTTCTTTATATATAAAAAAAAAACTTAAACCACATTATTTAAATGTTTTTTATAATATTCCGTAAAATAAAATAATTATATAAACCATTTTAATTTTATACGTATTTATATAACGTAAAAGTCATTAATAAATCATGTTCGTTTTAAGTTAATTTTTAAATACATGCATAATATTAAAAAATATTATACTTTAAAACATTTATATACATTTATAACGTATTAATTATTAATAAAATCTTTAAATTACATTTAAAATCATTAAATACGAATATAAAAATAATATTATAATAATTATATATTTAATATTTTTTAATTATAATATAAATAAAAAATTAATTAACATAATAAATTATTTATAAAATTTTCTTAAAAATAAATAAATAAATATTTATATAAATAAAGAGCAATGTTAAATCCGCTGTATGGATGTCGTGGGTTTCGTCCGCTGTATGGGGGGTGTCGAAAGGTACTTCAAGTCCCATACAAATCGCCATACAATTAAAGGTACCAGCAGCCGCCGAAATTCAATTAATTCAACCTACTTTTACCCCACACCCACCTATACACCCCGTTTTAATCTCCCCTTTCTCCCCTTTCTCCCCCATCAATTCGGGGTCAAATTTCTTATAATTACACAGCTGAATAGATCTCGAAACGCGCTTTCGAATGAACCTGGTTGCATCTTATGGTAATTGCTGTGTAGGTGGAAAATAAGGTTGAAAGATAATCGCATGTAGGGCAAGAAGGCCTACGCGAAGGGTATCGCGGGGACCAACTTATTAAGAACTTCAAGATGCACCAGCTTTCAACCTGATTTGCCACCCCCATAGCCATTCGTAAAAGATGCAACCTAGACCATTCAAAAGCGCTTTTTGAGATCTATTCGATTGTGTAATTATAAGAAATTTGACGTGTAATTGATGGGGGAGAAACGGGAGAAAAGATGGGTGTATAGCTGGGTGTGGGCGCGTGGATTTTTCTAAGTTCAATTGAAGGTGCGCGGGGGTGGGCATTAAAGATACCTGCGTTTGTATGGGGATTTGTATGCGGGGAAAGGTACCACAAATGCCGGGCCACATACAGCGGACGAAACCCACGACATCCATACAGCGGATTTAACATTGCTCTAAATAAATAATAAACATATAATATTTATTTATTTAAATAATTTTATAATGTTAATTCTTTAAGTATTTATTTATATAATATAAATAATATTATATTAAAAAAAATAAACGTTTAAATAAAATTAATAAACATTTATATGTAAAGTTATAAAAAAAGCTTATAAAAGTTAATAATGTTTATTATAAAAAAAATGGGAAAAAAAATGGAAAAAAAAAACGCATTTCATTTAAACTTAAATATTTAAATAAATATCTTTTTTCGATTATTTATTACGTTTAACTTTTAATGAAATATTATTTTTACCACTTATTTCTTTAATTTTATATCTTTTAAATAATAATAAAGCTTTAAAAAAAACATATTATTATTTATTAATTATATAAAATTTAATCTTAAAAAAAACTTTTAAATTAATTAATTTATTTATATTAATTTACCTTAAATATACCCTTTTAACCGAATTAACCATTTGTTTTATTAAAGCATATAACCTTTAATAATTTTATAAAACTTTAACTTTAAATCGAATAAAGTTTAAACCACCTTAAAAAAAATATAAAAAATATTAAAAAAAAGTTAAATTATATTTTAACGGTTTAAATATCCAATGATATTATAATCGATAAAATAAAATAATATAAAATAAAAAAAAGTAACGTTATTAATATAATCATTTATTAAGAAAATAAATTATTAATTTAAAATATATCGTTTTTTAAACCTTTAAAATAATGCAAAATATTTAAAATTATTTTTTAAATTATTATTATTTATATTTCCATTATACCCCGTTTAAATATTTAATATTTAAAACATATTATATAATATAATTTTAAATTATTTTTAAAGTTAATTATAAACGTTTACTTTTTTTTTAATTTTAATAATACGCTTTTCATTTTAATTAAAATTTACAAATATTACTTTATTTAATTTTATTTAATTAAAAGCATTAATATATTATTTATTTAAATAATAATAATGTTTTAAACTTTATTTTCACTTTTTTCCATTAATTATTAATAAAATTTATATTTTATTAAAAGATTTTTAACATTAAAACGTATTTAAATAAATACCTTTAATATAATTAATATACTTAAATACTTTTTAAAAGTTTTCGATTTAATTTAATGGTTAAAATAATTATAAAATTTTTAATTACATTATAATTTAAATAAGTAAAATATTTTATAATAAATGTATTACTTTAAAATTAAAAATAATTTAAAGTTTTTAATAAGATTTAAATTTTATAATACCGCTTTTATTTAAACTTAAATAAGCTTTAATATTATTATAAAATAATAACTTATTTTTTATAACTTTATATATAACGATTTTTAAATAATTTAATATAATAAAAATAAGTTTTTATTAACTTATATTTCATTTTATGAAATTTATAAATTTAAAATTAAAATTTATTAAATGATTTAATTAATTAAGTACGTTTTTTTAATATAAAAACCCTTTTTTTATAAATCCGACGGAAATATAATAAATAATAATTATAATTTTAAAGTAATAAATTAAAATATTTTTAATATTAAAAATAAAATAAATTATTTCAAATAAATAAATAAATATAAACGCATTTATAATTTATTATATAATAATATTTATAATTAAATATTTAAGTTAATTATAATGTAATTACTTTTAATTTAAAATTAATTAAATTAATGTATATTATTTTATTTAAAAAAAATAATAAAATTATTTTATTAAATTTAACATAATTAAAAGATTTTTCACGTAAATAAATTAATAATTAATATATATTATTAAAATCGTAATTAAATTATTAAAAATAAGTTCAATTTATATTTATATAAATAAGTTTTAAATGCTTCCATATTAACCATTTTTAATAATAAAGATCTTTTTATTTCTTTATTTAATCATTATATTTTATTTATAAATTACACGTAATAAAACACGTAATAAAACATAAATAAAACTCTTAATTTACCAACACCCCCTTTTAACCAAATAAATATTATTCATAAATAATAAATTTATTTAATAATAATAAATAAACTTAATACATTTATTAAAGGCTCATTTAACAAAAATTCATTTATTAATATAAATCTCATTTAAAATTCCTTAAATCTTAACATTTTATAAAACTTATTATGCTTTTTAGTTATTAAAGATTTAGTAAACTTATTAATAAGGTTTTCGTTTAATTTTACATACTTTACTTTCACATTCCCATCGTGAATTTTTTACCGTACGTAAAAGTATTATATTTATATATGTTAATTTTTCTTATTAATAACCGTTTCTTCAAACTATTTAATAATTTTAATATTATTTTTTAATAAATAAATCAACTTAAATAACATTTACTTAAATTCTTAAAGAAATTTACATATTTAAACTACATTATTAATAACTTCATTTAATTTAATAAACTTTATTTTTAAAATCCTTTTATTAACGATTAATTACAATCTTAATAACCATAAAATAAAGCCGCCGCTTATAAAAAATACAATTCTAATAATTAACTTTCCAAAATTTATATCATCAATTAAATTTATATTAATTGTTTTAAATAATTTTAATTTATTATATTCTTAATAAAAATAATCTTAATTTAATACTTAATAACAAATAAATTAATTATATACGTTAATTAAATATTTAAATATCTTTTTCATTTTAAATAAATATTCTTATAAAAGATTACTTATAAATCTTACCCACATAAATATAATAAAATTAAAATTTAATTTAATTAAATAAATTAAAAAATTAAACTTCTTAATTAACGAAGTAAATTCGTGAATATTATAATTATTTACTTAATTAAAGTTCTTTATTACAAATAATAAATTAATTTAATTAATAAAAGTTTTAATAAATCGCTTTTATATTTTATTAAAACTAAATTCATAAAATACTTTTTTAATATACATTTTTTAATTAATTTATACGCTTTTTATTAAATTTAATTTCACAATTTAAACGTTTAAAAACTAGTTAATATTTTTAAAATTAATAATTAACACATCTTTTTTTAAGCTTATAATAACCTCCGTGAATTATTTTTTATTTACTTTAAATAAAATAAAGTCATTTATATATAAAATTATAATGATTTTTAATTTTTTATTAATATACACCGCATCGTTAAATATTAATAATACATATCCATAACTTTTTAATAATATTTTAACTTTTTATTACTAAATTATTTTAGTTTACTTAAATCTATACAACAAATTAATTAATTAAATAATTTTATCTTCGTAATAATTATACTTATTTATTTCATTAATATACAATTTAAAATATTCCGTAAATAATAAGAATTATTTTATAAATAAATCTTCATTTAATATACCGTTTAAATATGTAATAATAAAATTTATTTAAATTATATATTATTTTTTAATAATTATTAAAACCATTAAAATTTATTATAAAATAAATTTCATAATCATAACTTTTATTTTATTATAATTAATTTTATATTTTTATATAAATCCTTTTATATAAATATAAGCTTTAAACTTATTAAATATACCATTTAAAAAAAATTTCTTTTTTAATATCCATTTAATATTAATAAAATTATTATAAATATCTTTTCACCATATAAATTTAAACATTCCACATTCAAGGTTTTCCTTAATTTCCTTTATAATCATTTTCATCCAATTCTTATAATCTTCGTTATTCATTGCTTTATAAAATAAAAAATTATTATTAATTTTTATATTAAATATACCGAATTTTCTTAATAATACCATAACTTATTCCTAGTATTAATCATCGATTAAATTTTCTTTTACAAGGTAAATTATTCGTTCCACGAACAGTTCCCATCGTACGAAATGATCAGCAAATCTATCATTACGGTCGATCCGATCAATAATTTCGAATTCTTCGTTTACTTAATTATATTCCTTTCTTTAATTAATTATAATCATAATCTCATTACAATCCAAAAATATTTCGTTAATATAAATTTTAAGTTAAACCTTGTATAATCTACTTTATTTTCTTTTAATTTAACTTATTTTTTAATTTATATTATTTTTATTAATAACGTTATAATTTTTATTATAAATATAACTTTTTAAAACAATTTAATAACATAATTATTTTTACACATAAAGAAAAAGAAACCTAACAATATTTCGTAAATTTAATATATCTTTTTAATTACTAATATTTTTATAAAATATAATATAAAATATTTTTAAAAACTACCCGCTTTTAATAAATTATATAAAGTAATTATATTAATCTTTAAAACTTATAAATATTACTTTAACTTTTTAAGCCTTAAGTTTTTCCGCATAAACTCGTTAATTTTCATTAATAAAAACTATATAACACATTTTTAATATCCTTAAATTATTATTATTAAATTTATACCTTTTTTTAAGTTAAAAACCTTTTTAATAATGTTTTAACATTATTATTTAATTATTAATTAATATACCTATTTAATTAAACATATAAATTATTCCTTATATAATCCATAATTAAAAACAAAAAAATATCTTTATTTAAATAATAATAACTTATATTATATTTTACACAATTCGAATGTATTATTTAAGAATATTATTTTAATATTAATTTTATGGTGTAAAAAAGATTATTTTAATCTTATTATCCTTATAAACATTTTTAATTTTATTTACCTTAAATTTTAATTTACCATCAAATTTCATCGTTATAATTTTCTTCGATTAACCGTCCTTATTACATAAAAAGGTAATGAAGGTTTATTAAATTTTTTTAATATAAATCCCTAAGATTATTTACACATTTTTTTTACTTTTATACATCTCAAAACATTAATATCAGTTTATATTTTTAATAATAAAAAAGAAATACTTATACCTTTTTATTAAAACCAATTACAACAATTTAAAATTATATTACATTATATTTTTAATATATTTACTTTATTTTTAAGCATTGTATAATTTAATCTTTTGTATTTTTATTTAATCACACGTAAAGTAAAATAAAGCCTTTATTTTAAAAGGCTTTAAATTAATCTTAATCATCCGTTAAATCGTTTATATTAATCGTTTTATATTAAAGTGATAAAAATGTTAATGCCATAAAATAAATTTTTTTATTACTTTTTTATTAAGCTTAAAATTATCATCTTTAACTTTTAATTAAAATATTATCCTTATATCTTGTATTTTATTTAAAGTTATTTTTAACGTATTATTTTATTGATTTTTTAAGGTTTAAAGCTTTTATATACTTAACTTAACTTTATTATATATTCATAATAAAAAGCTTTTTTTTTAAATATTTAAAATAATTATTACGTAGTTATTAAATTCTTAAAATATTATATTATTAATTTTACTACCATAATAACAAAATAATTCTTTTAAAATAATTCGTATAAAAAAGATATTAATATATAATATATAATTAAATATTATAATTATATATTAATTACCCCTTTTAATAAAGTTAAATATGACTTTATTTATTAAATTAACCTTAATAATTCCACCGTTAATAATTATTTTAAAATTATATTTCTTAATATTTATAATTATTATTAAATTAAAATTATTTATGTTATTTATAATATGAATATTTAATCTAATATTAAATAATAAATTATTTTTTTTACTTAAGGTTAATAAATATATTTAAATGATTAAATAAATGCTTATAAATTTTATATTTATAAAGGCCATTATATGATCATTATTATCTTATGATAATAATTTTATATAACATTTTTTTATCTTATTTTCATAAACTTAAATTAATTGCGTTAATTTATAATTATTTGCTTTTATATTAAAGGTAATAATTATTAATTTAAATATATAACTATTTTTCTTATTTAAACTTATTACATTTAATTATTTTTAATTATTATTATTATTATAATCTTTTTTTAACTTAAGGTAATCCTTTATTAAATAATCATATTCATTATAATTAAAACATAAAAAACCTAATTCTTTATCCTACTTAAGTTTATAATCACTTAATTAACCATTTCAACCACCATAATTATTATAACCCTTACCGTAACCGTTACACCATTTACCTTAATTATTATTATTAACGTTAATATTAATGTTATAATTATTAATATTATAATTTATATTCTTATTAATTTTATTTTAAAACTTATTAATAAAATCGTTAATTATATTATTAATTAATATATTAATTATTTTAATTAATTTTAAAATAAATTTAACTCATTTTATTACCTTATTTTCACAAATAATAAAAAACATTATCGCTTATTATTAATTATTAATAACCATCCCAACATCTTTACATTAACGAATTAACAATTACCACTTAAATATATACGTTAATAAATCCTTACCATTATACTTTATATTATTTAACTCCTTTTAAAACTTTCATTAATAAATTTTTTTAAATATTAAAAACATTTTTTAAAAAATACTAATCATTTTAAATCCATTTTAAATTCTAATAATTAAATTAAAAAATTAACGCTTATAAATTTTCATAATAACTTTTATTACACATAATTCATTAAAATTAATAAAAATAAAATTATCATTAAACTTAATTTCTTTAAAAATTAACATTAAAACATTATAATACATTAATTAATTATTTTTATTTTTTAAATAATTTTCTTTATTAAAAATAAAATTAAACTTCTTTCACTTTAACACGTAATTTTCACCAAATACTTATTTAACCTTAACTTTTAATAAATTATTATAACCATCGTTTAAATTTAAAAAATTTAAAGGATCGTTAATTAAAAGGATTATAATCCTTTCTTTAAACTTAACGTTTCTTTAAATTCTTTTATTTTTCTTTAATTAATATAATTTAACCCATTTTTTAACATTTTAATAATAAAATTAATATAATCCAATTTTAACATTTAAATCGTTCAAGTTTAAGTCGTTTAAATCTTCGTATAATCTTTAACTAATTTTAATATTAATATAAAAATCCATATTAAACTCACTTAAATCGTTAAAGTTCGCAATTAAATCGTTTATTATTCCATTTATTTTCAATTTAATAAGCATAATTATTATAATTCTCATTTTTTCATTAAAAAACCTTATATCGTTTTAATGACGTTCGTTTACTTACATTACTTCTTTTTTCATCGTTTTACATTTTTAAAATAATAATTTCATTATATTTTATATCTTTTTTAAACTTAATTATACCTTAATAACCAAAACTTCGCCGCCTTTTATTTAACTTTTATTTATAATTAAAGTTGTAAATCCTCCGTTTTAATAAACTTTTTATTAAATACATTAATTTATTCGTTTAATAATAAAAAAATGTTACCATAAAAAACTTTTCACATAAATAAATTAATAATTAATATATATTATTAAAATCGTAATTAAATTATTAAAAATAAACTAAACTTATACCCGTATAAATAAATTCCAAATACTTCCATATTAACCGCTTTTAATAACAAAGATCTTTTCATTTCTTTATTTAATCATTATATTTTATTTATAAATTACACGTAATAAAACACATGACAAAGCACGGATAAAGCTTTTAATTTATTAATAATAATACACCATTTATATATATAATATTTATTTAATATTTAATTAATATTATATAATTAATATAAATAAATAATAAAAAAAACGATCGTTATTTTTTATGTAAAAAAACATAAAAGTATTAAAATATAACGATAATTTATTTTAAACCTTTTTTATTAATAAAACCAACATTTATATATAATAATATAATTTAATAAATAAAATAAATATCATTGAAAAAACTTTTAAAATTTTACGGTAAAATAAATAAATAAATTTAAATAAACATTTATTATCATTTATTAATTATATTCATTTAATTAATTTATAATTACATTTTAATATAAACCTTTAATTATATATTTAAATTAAATTAAAATATCTTTTATTATTATTATTATTTTCCATTAATATATTAAATAACCTTAAATAATTAAAAATAAACGTTAAAGTAATATAAAATAAGAAAAAATAAATAATTATTATTTTTTAATACGTTAAAAAAATTAATTTTTAACTTAATATATAATCCATAAAAAAACCTTAAATTAATTATTTTAATAATTGTTTTATATAATTTTAATGTGGTTAATTAAATAAAATAAAATATCCGGTTTATTTTTAAAAATCTTAAAAATTTTAAAAGTTTTAAAAGTTTCGGGTGTTAATTTAACATTATTAAAATAATCATTAAAGTTTTTTTTATTACTTTTATTACTTAAAACATTAAAAATAAAACTTATTAACTTTAATATTAATTTATTATTATTTAAATGATTAAAATTTTAAAATAATTTAATTACATTTTTTAACCGATTATATTTAAATTTTTTTATACGTAAACGATTATATTAATGTTTATGCTTTTAATTAAAATTATGGTTTTCGCTTAAAAACTTAAAATTATAATTAAAATTAAACGTTTAATACTTAAAATTAAAGTTCTTATATTTAAAATTAAAATAATTATTAAAATTTAAAAAGTATTTATTTATTATATATTATTTAAAAAGCTTATTTTTAACTTTATGTTTCCAATTATAATCAAGTTTATTATAATTAAAATTAAAATTAAAATCATTATTAAATTTTATAAAATATTCATTATTATTATATATTTTAAATCTTTTAATTAAAAATCTTTTTTTATTTAAAAATTTACGTTTATTACCGTTTAAAAAAGTATTTTCCATTAAAACGTCGTTAAACCATAAAACGATATAAATATTAATTAATAATTACTTATATTAATTTTCCATTTCATTAAAAAAATAATTTTCATTATAATGTTTATAAAAATAAAGGTTAAAAATTTTTAAACTTTTTATGAAAAGTAAAAATATTAAAATTTAAAAAAGAAATTAAATAAAATAAATGAAAATATATTTATAAAATATTTTATATAACTTATAAAATTTTATATTATAATAATTCATTATTAAATTTAAAATGAATATTATTCTTTTATTTATAATTTTAAATATATAATATAATAATGCGATACGCTTTTTATCGTGTTTAAAAAATGGAATTAAATGAGCTTTATTTAATAAATAATATATTAATAATAATAAAAATATTATATTATTATAATTTACATTTTATATTACTTTAAAATTAACGTTCGTATTATATTTTACGATATTTTTAAATATTATCCATTATTAATAAATAAAAAAGATTATATATGCGAAATTTACGTATATAAAACGTAAAATAAAACGACATAATTCGATATATCGGTTAAAATTATTTTATTTAAATGTAAATTTTTTATTTAATAAATTTTCAAGTTTTTATTATAAAAATAAAAGCTTACACGGTATTATTTAATAATAAAAATTAAAGATAATAAAATATAAATTTATGGAAAATTTATCGTTAATAACGAAAAATAAAATAATAATATTAATTAATATATTTTTTTCATTATATTTTAATATATAAAAATAATATAAACTTTTATATAAAATATCGTTAATAAATATTTTAATAAATCCGCCGGTTTTATAAATATTAAAATATAAATATAAAAGATTTAAAAAATGTATTATTAATTTAATTATTACTTTAAAGCCACTTTTTTCCAATGTTACCTTTTTAATTATATTTATTATTAATGTTAATAATTTAATTAATTTTAAATTAAAAGTAAATTTTAACGTTATAAATATTAATGATTTTTATATTAACGATTATTAATTTAATAATTATTAATTTAATGGTTATTAATATATTAATAATTAACGGATAATAATTAAACATTATTAATTTAAGGATTATTTATTAAAAGCATTTATCCATTATAAGCATTTTCATTATTATTTTAAATATTTTTAATTATAATGTAATACGTATAATAAATAATATTATAATAAACACTTTTAAGGTTTAAAATATTAAATATTAACATTAAAAAAAACCCATAATAATTTAAATAATTAATAAAAATATTTTTATTTATTTATATTATAAGTTTTTTTTATAAAATAATTATCATTTCGTTTTAAAGTTTTTTATTATATATGAAATGTTAAAATTATTTTATATTAATTATTAAATCATTAAATTATACCATGATATTAATTAAAAGCAAAGCCTTGTATCCATTGGTCACGTGATACAACACTTGTATATAATTAACCATCGTGGCTTTTTCCCACGATTTTATTACTTAACTTTATATATATTACATAACCAGCCATAATTTTTATAAATGGCCAACCATTTATTTTATATATTAATTTTTTTTTAATTAAAAACCATTCGTTATGTATGCTTTAATATTATTAATTTAACCGTTATTATAATTATTATTAATTAAATTTTTAATTATTAAAGCTTTGCTTTAAAATAAATGGTAATTATTACGCGGATTAAATATTAAACATTTTTAACTTTTTAAAAAAACCGTAATACGCATTATAACCACCTCGTTAATTTAATTAATAAAACTTATTTTTTTTTTTTATTTAAATACGTTTTATCGATAATTTTTACGATATTTTCAAATTATTAAAGGAAAAAAAACGACTTATAACTTTAACATAAAAAGGAAAAAGATTATTACGATAAAATCACCCCGATTATTAAGGTATTTTATTTTTTTATTTAATTATTAATTTTTCTTTTTTTTCGATAACTTTTATTAACGATAATGTTATTTTTAAGTTATTAAAAAAAGGAAAAAAATTTAAAATTAAAAGCATACCACCGTACTTTTTTTTATTATATAAATGTTATAATATTTACGATAAAATCATTATAATAAAATTATTATTTTAATCACCTTATTTTTTAACGATTTTCCCCCGATTTTATCGATTTCGTTAACCTTATAATTTTTTTTATTAAACCTCATTAACCCACCGCCATATATACCCATTTATTAATATATACGAAAACTTATTAAACTTTAATTAATATTAATTATTATATATTATAATTTTTAAAACATATATATTAAAGTAAAAGCCATAACATGATTTTAATATATTAATATATATAAAATATTTTAAAGTTTTCCACGTAAAGTTTAAAACTTATAATAAATTAATAAACACCGTAACATAAATACATAATCACCATATATTTTAAAATATTAATACGATAATATTTTAATTAATTTATTAATTATTTATAATAAGTTTTTAATCATTTATAATATAATAAAAACTTAAGTATTAAAAAATTAATTTATTATAAAAAAACCACGATTTTATTAACCACGGCATTTATAATAAATAATTTACTTAAACCACTTTTATTTCACGTTTATTACATTTTTTTATTCTTATATAACGATTAATCCATTCATTTATACGATACACACTTAATATTAAAATTAAACCTTAAATTTAAAGTTTAATATAAAAGAAGCTTAAAATAAAAAAACTTAATATAAAGAAATATATTTATTAAATATATTTTATTATATTTATTATTTCGTAATTAAGTTTAATTATCGCTTTATTATTATTTTGTTTTATTTTATTTATTATTATTATAAAAACCTTCGTAATAATAAAAAAGAAAAATAATTAAAAACAAAACTTTATATTTATTAATTATATAATATAACACTTATATATAATTAATTATTATGGTTTTTTCTTATAATTTTATTATTTAATTTCATATATATTATAAATCCAACCATAACTTTTATAAATGATTAACCATTCGTTTTAAATATTAATTTTCTTTTAATTAAAAACCTTTCGTTATGTTTATTTTAATATCGTTAACTTAATTATCGTTAATTTAATTATCGTTATAATTGTCGTTATATTTAAGTCCCCGGTTATTAAAACCTTATTTTAAAACAATATATTAAAATTAATATAAAAATTAAAAGCTTAATAAAATAATAAAAAAAAAATAATATATATTTAAAATAATATTTTTTAATGGTAATTTAAAAAATAAGTTAATAATTAATAATAATAATTAAATATTTAAATAATTTTAAATTTTATAAAAAAAAATAAAAAAACGTTTTTTAAATTAAATAATAATCCACATTAAAATAAACCTACATTTTTTTTTTTTTAAAATTCGTTTCATTTATTTCGTTTTTTTATATTTACATATATATATTTATATAAATGTTATTAATTTATTTCCACTTATTTCATTTTTTTATATTTATATATATATATTTACATAAATATCATTAATTCATTACTTATTATTACCTCGATTTAAGGGGTCTTTGTGTCGTTGGTTTTAAATGGAAAAAAAAAATGAATTAATTAATTAAAGAATTGTGGCGCAGGTCCGGGGAGTGTGGCTTGACTGGTTGATGTGTGGCAGCTCAATCTTTTTGGTGGGGTTTAATTGGTTAAAAACTTTAGTCGCAAATCTGATTGGGTGCATCGCTCCAAGGGACCCACTTTCAGCCCCCAGGCTAACCACCTTTTGAACCACCTTTTGAACCGGTTATCGTACCGGTTCGAAGGTCCGATTTGGAGGATAAGGAAAAGATAAGATATCGTACAGGGGGGCCGGGGGACGGAGCGTACGGGGGTAGCAGCGTACGGGGGTAGCAGCGTACGGGGATGGCAGCGTACGGGAGGGCAGGGTAGCGTACGGGAGGGCATCGTACGGAGGGCCAGGGTAGGATAACGTCCGGGAGGGCTAAGGTAGCCGAACGTACGGGGGAAAGATCGTACAATGGTGGCAACTTATGGGGCGGGAGCGTATGGGCGGGAGCGTACGGGTGGGCCGTGGCGTACGGGTGGGCCGTGGCTAGGGGAGCGTACGGGGCCGGGGCGTACGGGGCCGGGGCGTACGGGGGATTAGGGTAGTGTACGGAGCTGGAGCGAACAGGGGACAGCGTCGTGTAACGTACGGGGGTAGCAGCGTACCGGGGAGGGAGCGTACGGGGCCGGGGCGTACGGGGGGGGCAACGTACGGGACCGGAGCGTACGAAGTAAAAACCAACGGGGGGCCAGGGTAGGGTAGCGTTCGGGGGTAGCAGCGTGTGGCAGCGTATGGGGGTGGCAGCGTACGGGAGGGCAGGGTAGCGTACGAGAGGATAAGGAACATACGGGGCCGGAGCGGGCCAGGGGGGCAGCGTATGGGGCAACAATATACGGGGCAACAGCATACGGGGCAACAACATACGGGGCAACAGCGTACGGGGCAACAGCGTGTAAAAGGTAAAGTAAATAGCGAGGGGCGCGGCAGCGGCCCGAGCAAACCCCCGGCGCTGGCCGCGAGCGTAAAAAAAGAACAAGACCGGGAATCGAACCATCGGTTTACGGTTAAACTTCGGATTTCGAAATCGGGGTGTGTGTTCCCGTCCCGACGGGGACCTCGTGTATAAAATTATTTACATGGAAATAATTAATTTAAATATTAAGTTTAATTAAAGTTAATTATTTTATAAAAATTAAATATAATTTTAAATAAATTTATATAAAAATAATATACGTATATTTATTCGAACGAAATAATTAATTAAATGTAAAGCCACTTTATATCGAAATAATAAAAAACCCGAGTTTTATTTTATTTATTTAATGTATTATTATTTACTTTTTTTTAAAAAAACTTTTATATTTTAATAACGAGGTAAACGCCGTTTAAACGGTGCTCATTTTATCGTAAAACCTTTTTAACTTATATATACGATTATTTCGTAATTTAAAACCTTAAATGTAAAATTATTATTAAAATTATTATAATTAAAAATAAAAGCGCATAAATTATATAACACATTAAAATAAATTATTTTATTTAAATAAAACATATTTTTAATAAAAAAAAAATTAATATAATAATTTAAACTTTAATAATATAAATCGGAATATTATTATATATATAATATGTAAATACTTTAATTAAATATTTAAGTAAAAATCATTTTAATATTTTCCGCTTTTAACGAATAAATTAAATTTATTACCACATGTAATATATTAAAACTTTTCGAAATTTATTTAATTTAATTAAAATATTAATTATTAATCGGTTAAAATTAAAGTAAAATAAATAACTTTTACGTTATACGTTTTTACGTTAATTATTCGGGATTTTATACGAATTAATTAATTTATAAAAATTAAAATATATTTATATAATTTTAAGGTTTAAAAGTTATATATAATTTCCATCGTAATAATATTAATATAATATTAATATTATAAAATAATTTTAAAAATAAAATGCTTATTTATATTATTTATTACCACTTTTTAATATAATTAATATAATATATTAAACTTACATTATTATTAAATATAATGCTTTTTATCACCTATTAATAAGTTTTTTATAATATTTACATTTAAATAATTTTAATAATTTATAAATATTATATTTAAGATTTAATAATTTTTTATTAACTTAAATAATTAAAACATTATAACTTTTATATAATTTATTATTTCGAGCTTTTTCCATGTTTATTAATTAAATACCCTTATTTTTTTAACATATTATTAAATTACTTTTATTTTAACCACCTTTATTTTTAAAATTAATAAAATTAATAAAAAATTAATTAATTTTTCGTTTTTTATTATTAAAAAGAAATGTAAAAAACGTTCCATTAAATATATAATTTAAAATTATAAAAGTTATAATAATAATATTCGCATAAAAAGTTAAATCTTAATTAATTAAAATAAACTTAATTTAAAAAGTTAAATATTATTATAATTTTAATAAATTAACATTTTAAAAAAATTAAATTTAATAAATAACTTTATTAAAAATATTTTAAGTTTTATGAAAAATAACCGATTTTCCCGTTTCAAAGAATCTTTTAATAAATTAAGCTTATAAACCATAATACCTTTTTTATATAATAATTATATAAATATTTAAAAACTTTTCGTTTATATTAAATGAATTAATAAAGTTAATATATTAATACGTTTTAAAAATTATAAAATATTTAATTAATATAAAATTCTTTTTATAAAATATTAATAATAAGTTAATTACGAAAATGGTTTAATAAAATTTATTATTTTAAAACATTTTAAAATAAAAGCTTTAAAAATCGCATTTTAACTTAATAAACCAAATTATTATATTAATTTAAAAATTAATAATAATAAATTAAATTTATTTAAAATTTTATTTTATAACATTTAACTTTTTATTAATAATAAAATATAATTAAGATTTATATATAAATAAATAAAATTAAAATTTACATGCGAATATACGGGTTAATGTTATATAAAACTTTTTTATTTATTTTTTTTAAAAAAAAATTTATTTAAATTTTCCTTTTTAATTATAAAAGATAATACGATAAAGGTTAAATTTTAAAAACTTGTTTAAAGTTACACACATGGAACCAAATCTTAATATATAATTATAAAAGCCTTAAATATATTATTTTTAATATTAAATTTTAATTTATTTTAAAAATTTATTTCTTTTTTAAATAAAATATTTATTATTATTATCCCGTAATTAATAATATTTATAATTAAATTAATGGTATAATATTACTTTAACGTAATAATATTTTTAATAAATTTAATGTAATAATTAAGCTTAAAAATTTCTTATTAATTAAATTAATATTACCACATAATATTAATAATAAATTAATTTTATAATGTTATATTTTATTTAAAAAAAAATATTATAATATTAATTTACTTTAAATAACATGTATAAAAATAATTTTTAAATAATTAAATTTAAATTAAACTTATAATATTTAATTCGTTTAATTATTATAAATATAATTTCCACACTTTGTTTATTAACATAATATTCGTAAATATAAAAAATTATTCGTAAAACCATTTTATTTTTTTTTTAATTATACATTAATTTATTTATTATAATATTTTTAATATATTTTCTTTTAATAATATATTACCCATTTAATATTTACGTGTAAATATCATTAATATAAATTAAAATATTATTATTTTATTTATTTAATTTATTTTTATTTTATTTATTATTAATAAAATTAAAATGAAATTATATATATCGTAAAAAATTCCTTAACTTAAGTTTTACCATTAAAGAAATATTAAAATTATAATATATAATAAAATAAATAATTTATAATAAATTTAATAAAAGCTTAATAAGTTATAAAGTTAACGGGTTAATGAACTTTTTGCATTTTTCATTATTTTTATATTTATTTATAACGGAAAAATAATAATTATAATAATAAAAAAAATAAGTTTTACGATTTTATATAAATAACCACATGTAAATTTAATTATATATTAATTTAACGTCGTTTTTATAAACCTTTAATAATGTATATTAAAAATCTTTTTAATATATATTCATAAAATCCATTATAAACGACATTATTTTTAAAATAATTAATATTATAATATTATAATATGAATTAATATAATATATTTATATATTATGTATTAATATTTAAAGAATTTAATTAATATATAAAAAATGAATTTTTATTTTAATAATTAAATTTTAAATCTTATTATATTTAAATACATGGTTTTATATTACTTCCGTTTTATTACATTATTAATAATATTATATAATTACTTACCGCGCGTTATTAAAAATAATAAATAAAATCCTTTATATAAATCTATTTTTAAAGTAATTAACATTTAATATAAAACTTATACACTTATAATTTACATTAATTTAAATAATTAATAAAAATAAATATCATGAATGAATATTTAAAATAAATGTAAAAAATATATATATTAAAGAAAATCATAATTAATTTTAATATTTAAAAAAGTAAATTTTATATAAATAATTTTTAATACGTGAAGTTATTTAATATTAAAGCAACATGTATCACCATTTTTATTTAAAAAAACCTTTATCGGCTTATTCCGTTCGCTTCATTATAAAAACCTTTAAACTTATGTATTAAAACAAATATATAATTATTAAATGTTTTTTAACTTAAACTTTTAAATTAAATTAAAGTTATTATATATGTAAATTATATTATATTAAAATAAATTATTTTTATTTAAATAAAGCGTATTTTTTTTAACCGGGATATTAAATTAATAAAAAAACATGAAATTATTCCGTGCCGGAATAATAAAAAGCCTAAGTTTTATTAATATATTATCACTTATTTACTTTGAAAAAAAAAACCTCCATTAAATATAAAACTATTTAAAAATTATTAATTAAATTAAAACTTAAACATAATTTAATATACCATAAATTCGAATTAATATTAAAGCATTTAAAAATTAAATTACCCGTTTATAATTAAAAAAAAATAATTTTTAAAAAAAAATTCGTAAGTTTTTTTAAATTAAATATAACTTTAACATTAATTTATAAACTTTTTAATAATAACTTTAAAAATAAAATCTCCGTAAAAATAAATTTAATATTAATATTATTAAAGCAAAGATTTATTAACTTTTTTAAATAAAATTATTATATTTTTATATTATTAATTATTTAAATGAAAAATAATTTAAAATTAACATATTAAAATAATTTTTAAAATATAAATTAAAAGAATAAAAGATGGTTTATTACGAAAAAGTTAATTACACCCCCGAACTTATAAATATTATACGAAAATACTTTTATAAAAAAAATTATCGTAATAATTTAATTTTAATTTATTTATAATATAAACATAAATTAATAATTAATTATATTTTTTTTATTTAAATTTAAATAAAAAACGACATAAAAAAATAAATTAATAACTTAAATTAATAATTACGTAATATAATGAAAATAAATTAATTTATTAAAAATTACGAATAAACATCGGATGTTTTCGAGGAATTAAAAAAAAATAATGTTCGGAAATATATTTATAATTATATATATATCTTTATTATAAAAAATAAATTATATAATATATATTATTAATAATATTTAAACGTTATATAATAACACCATAATAATTAATTAAATTATAAAAAACAAAAAAACAAAAAGTTTATAATTTTAAATTTTAATTATATATAATTTATAAATGGTTATATAAAACTTCACTTTATTAAATTTAAGATTTACATTTACATTAATATATATTTTCGTAAAATTTTATAATATAATATTAATAAATTTAATTCTTTTTTTATAAACGTATTAAATTAATATTTATTTACCATTAAAACATTAAAATTTTAACCATAATTTACTTAAATAAATCATAATATTAAAACCCCACTTATAATAATAATGTATTTTTAATTTATTATATATAATAAACCAATTATAACCATAAAAGATATAAATAATATAAATTATAATTAAATACAAGGTTACATATTTTAAAATTTACATAAATAAAAGATTAATAAATAAAATAAAAAAATTAAATAATGGTGGGAATAATTATTTTAAAAAGTCGTACATTATTAAATCGTAAATCCATTAAATTTAAATATCTTTTAAATTTAAATTAATATAATTACTTAAATGTATTTTAAATTTTTTATTAACATAAATAAATTCGATATAAATTTAATATTAAATTAAATCACGTTATATATTATATACGGAAATATTTTACGATAAAAAATCATTAAATTCATTAAAAATTAAAATATTTATTAAATTAAATATTATTTAAATATTGTTATAAAATGGGGTGTTTTTATCTTTAATCACGTGGTTTTTTATATATCTTGTATTTAAATCGTAAGCTTTTAACCACGACCTTTTTCCACGACAATGTATTTTTTTATTTTAAATTATTAACTTTTAATATTTATTAATTCCTTTTTTATTAATTAACGTATTTTAATATATTATTTTTAACGTTTTAATGTATTAGTAATGTAATTATTAATATAATTAATTCTCCAAATATTTAAAACCTTGTTTTAAAATAAATGGCGATTAATATCGGAAACTTAAACCGAGTAACCTTATTTTTAAAAGGATTATTATATATTTAAATTTTAATTAAAATGGCCTTTGTTTATTAAACTTAAAAGACTTTTAAAAAATAATTATTAACGTGGATTTGTTTTAAACCTTAATAATTTATACGGCTTAAACGTTAAAAAGACCCATAATATTTTTATTTATTAAACATTAATAAAATTAAAGAAAAGTATCTTCGATTAATAAGTATTAATAAATTTCTAATATTATTATTATAAATTAAACCAATAATAATATATTTAAAGTAATTTATTAAACATAAAAACATATAAACCTTAAGATTAACAAAGTTACATTAACCATGAAAACTTAAATAATAAAATATTATAAAATTAAAAGATTTATTAAAGAATAATTAAATTATTAACGAATATAATAACTTAAACGTAAATAATAAAACCACATGTTAATATCACCGTAAAACACTTCATTAATTATTAAATTTAAATAATTTAATTAAGCCATAAGCTTTAAATAATTTATTAATTATAACCTTTTTATTTTATTATTATAATTAACATTATAAAATAATAAAAATAGGTTATTTTGGTTTAAATAATCGTTAAATTACTCCTCGTTATATAATTCGATATAATTATTATATAAATTAAGTTAAAAATAATTAACGCAAATTATATTACCGCCCGGATAATTAATAATATAAAGATTAAGAATATAATTGTTTCCTTTTCGATTCATCGCCGATTAATGCGAAATCAAGTAACCATTAAATATTATTATTACTTTAAAAAAAAAAAACCATTAAAACCTTTTTATGTCGGATTAAATTAATAAAAGTTTATTAAATAATACGTTATTAATTAACTTTAAATCTTTTTTTTTAATCCTTTAATTATTTAAAAATGTTTATTTTTAATTATTTAATTAAATT